>JAXGGA010006353.1:0-70537 GCA_038373865.1 Uloborus plumipes
ATATATATATATATATATATATATATATATATATATATATATATATATCGTCAAATATACGTTTTAAACATTCTTTTATGATTTATGTTCAGGAAACCGTGTGTCTTCCTTAGACTTGATATTTTATGTAAAAGTGTCACTATTTTGTGTTTCTCGGAATTTTAAAGTTTTAACGTGCGGAGATGCAAAGACGAAAGAAGACGACTTCTTCTTTGAAGTAAATCTTAAGGGATTTACAAGTTTCAAATGTTTGAAAACCTAAATTTTTAACTAATGTTTTATTCCCGTGTACATTTTAAATCTGGTTTAAGATATTTTTCCTGCTGAGAGCATCCTCATGTCCTGGAAATCAGTAATCTGCGCCTCTGTACATGTGTGTGTATGTGCTTGCGCGTAATTTAAAATGTTTATGGTTCAAAGTTCTTCAAATGGCATATAGTAGGGAATGAGTATATTGGTGTTCTAAAGTTATTTTACATTTTTTTTTTTGTTTCTTTTCAGTGGTATCGTTATATCTTTTGTAAGTGTTTTCTGTTTATTTATTTATTTGCCTTCTTTGTAAAGATGGATTTTTTTTTAAATTTCAATACCCTTTTTATGAATTCTATGACATGTTTTCAAGGTTATTGTACTAAAATCAGTCAAAAGTGGACTAGAATGCATTTTAACACTACGGTGTTCTACAATTTTATCAGAAAGTTTCCTCCAAATCTATCATCAGAAAAAAATAGTCATCATTTCGTGCTTGTATTTATAAAGCAGAACAAAAATAAAAAATAATAGAAAAAACAAAAACATTCAAAACAACAATTAAAAATTCGACAGCGTATCCCAGACTGATTTTTCTCCTACATGTTGCAAAAGTGTTCCTTATAGTGATTTCTTGGTCGCGTGTAGTTGAATAAATTTATGTATTACTTTTCGCTGAATCAAATTAATATGATTTTCCTCATCATATACATTTATCTTTTAAATGGGCAGGAAAATTTATGATTTAATTAACGTTGAGAAATTGCAAAGCAATCACAGAACTTTCGAAAAACGTTCTTCAATAAGTAACATCGATTAAAAGGTCACACTTACGAATCGTGGGATTTCGTATGAAACACAATCCTGAACTTTTTTTTTCCTACCACTTTATCACCATTCTCCAAGTGACATTTTCGGAAAGAAATAATATTACTCAACGGATTATGCAACGCGTCTTGGAGTTAAGCCTTTAAGCATATAAAATTACTCTTATTTCAGGATAAAAATTCCGAATAGTGTTCCAATGTTGACTTATGTACAAAGATTAATGTTTTTGATTTGAACAAAAGTTACTTTTAATTTCCACGTATCACCTTCTAATTTGGTATTTCAAGCAAATAATCGATTTTTCACTCTGTTACGGTACGTGAAGATTTGCGTTAATTGCAAGTATTATAGATAGGTTGAATAATGTGCTTAGGAAGAAAGATAGAAATGTCTTTGAAGACTAATCACACTTATTATGTTTCTCTTCCCCATCTTAGTTTGAACAAGGAATTATCACCTTTGAATGAGCATTATTATAATTGCTTGGAAATAAATACAGCTGATTACACGTTGTAGCTATTTTCTAACATATTTCGAAAAATGTTTCTGTACGGTACATTTCAAAGTTAAGATTGTACTTACAAACAAACAAACAAACAAAAATCCACATCCCATTTTAATGTTGACGTCTTAAATTTGAACTATGTTTTCTACAATCACGAATTGAGAAAGGATCATAATAGTTGTTTTTCTTTTTTTCCACAAAAGGAATGGAAAATAAATTCTCACCCGGCATACTATAACTTGTAAATTGAGATTAGGTAATGCGAAGCATATCCATAAAAATAGAAACTGTAATTTGGATGCGGTAATAAGGATATGATCATTATGGCAAAATTACACCTGTCGTAAAGGTGGTTAGTTATAATGTAAAAATAATGAAATGATTGGCCGTACACAAATAAGAAAATCGTAAGTAAAAAAATTGAATGAAACGCAATAGTTACGTTTGAACTCCCAGAGTTCGAAGCTCTAATCTAAATAGGCAAGGCGTCGATAACCCTAACCGTAACAAAAGGAAGATTAACCCTAACGAGATAGAGCACATGGGAAAATAAACAGAAATTTTAAACTGAAGAAACATATTTATTCATCACAAGGCATTATACAAATTATTTATCTGAGTTAATTTCATAAAAATCAGGTAAAAACCGAGCTTAATAATTTAGACCAGAGATAGGCACAAGTAATAAAACATCACACGCCTAAATCAAACATTAAAAGTCTGCCAAGGGAAATTTAGGTTTAAAAAAAACAAGGGAAACAAAAATTATATAAAAAGAAATGGAAAGGGAAAGAGTAAACTCACGGTACGTTCCAATAATCTACATAAAGAGGCAGATATGCCACAAAAAGGCATACCGCCCAAAAATTCTAAACTACATGGTAAAAATATCAGTGCAAGCCGCCGAGAGAGGAGAGAGCTAGAGAGAGATAAAAAATCCCGCTCAACACCAGGTTACAAGAAACTAAGGAATTCGCCAAGAGCCGAGCCAAAGCAGGTTTATCAAAACGGCGCATCGCCAAGACAGAGTAGAGGAGAAGAGGGGAAAAAGTCGCCAAAAGCGATAAATGATTAAACAAGCGTGAGAGCAGTAGTTCTTCCAAACCGCAACATGCCAATGGTCAAAATATCCCCACAGAAAGCGCATAGTAACAAGTAGAAGAATTTAATTGCAGAGCGGGGAAGAAAACCAAAGTAAAAGGAACAAAATCCAAATTTTAACCAATGGTGTGTGTAATAAAATATTACACATGACATTACTCCCCTTTCATTAGAATTTTTTTTTTTTTTTTGAAAAGGCCAAAGGCCAAAGAAAAAATGAAAAAAAAAGGAGAAAAAGAGAGCAAGGCAAACATGAAAGATAGAAAACAAGGCAGACAGATTATAACATACATATGCAATGATCCAATAAAAACAAAATTTTTAAGTGAATGGTAAAATTTTTGTTGACATGCAAGGAATGTCCAACATGACTCAAACTGTCTAGTACTAAAGTTCATGCCTGCATGAACTGATTAAGTCATACCAAACACACTGACCGACAAACAAAATAATACCCAAAAGTTAATTAGACAACATGATTAATCAATTCTTCAATATTGAACCCTAAAGGCATATGGCTTCATGCAACAGCCGCACAAAACCCGATATCATATTGAATAATTGTTTTTCTTCAAAATTGATTTCATTAAAAATAAACAGAGAAATTCATTTACCAAAACTAACTGACGATTGAACTAAACTCTTTTGAGATGTAAACACAGGCATCAAGTACGTGCCCACTCGAGCAAGATATCCATAATTAAACCCTAACAAATATCATGAGTAGTTTAAAAAATGAAAGGTACATAGTATAGAATCATTAAACAGCATGAATAACCTGACCTTTATGATTTTTTTTTTTTTTTTTTTGTAAGGAAAGAATATTTAATGTTGAAAACACAGAACATCAATGATAACATGTGAAAATTCAAGTATGTGTATTCAAGTAGTCTGTTAAACTTGTTATAAAAAGCATAGAATTAATTAAGTTTCATAAAAATACTAAAAATACACCAAATTGAGTCAAATATCCCTGATATGTGCAACGTCACCCAAAATGATATTTCAAAATGTGTTCACATTTTTTATAATTTGTACCAACATGAAAAACAATTTTATTTTATTTATTACTCAAAGGAAAACATTACTAAGTGCAAAAATGAACTATAGTACCAAATGGCATACTACAGCTACAACCAAAATTAATGCAAGTCTAAACTGAAAATTACCTGTGAAAAAGTTTTAGGAACTCATATAATGTCAATAGAATGGATACTTGTTTTTTTTTTTTTTTTGAAAACAAAACCAACAGCAGTTGTCAAATTAAAAAATTTTTGTCACCCAACAATAATCAAAGCACAGAACAATTAACATATAAATTTAAAATAATTAAAATTATTTTTATCTTCAGTTTCAGTGAACTAAAAATATTTAAAAAAAATTTGAAGTGCAGTACACCTCCTTCAGTATTTTTGTTTATACTGGATAAATTAATTCCCAACATCTTGTGAAGGGAACCCGTCAAATGCTGCTTATTGTGAGAAAGCACACACTGACTAAAAACACACATAAATCATACAATTTGAATAATAAAATTTCAGGCAATGATAAGAGGGGACAAAAACAAAATTAAATCTGACTTCAATGTAGATATTTTTCTTTTCTTTTTTTTTTTTTTGAATAGTTGTAGTTAAATTAAAACCATCAACAAAATTTTCAAAAGGATATTTGATATCAGAGCAAGAAATGAATTAAAGTCTCATAACACATTATTTAAAAATGAGAAAATGTGGAGAAAAATGCTGCAACCAATCAAAACCAATCACCAACTATGTAAATACCAACTATTCAGCAAAACTACAAAATGTTTCGGTCGTTAAAAAAAATTTAGGTAAACAGATTTTAAAAAAAATTGTTGTAGTTCAGAAGAAAAATCAGTTGAAAAGGCAGGAATTTGTGATTCCGATGACAAATGATGTCCGATGACACATGTGGTGTTGAAGTTTATGTTAAACGTGCTGACACACTGACGGAATGATGCAAAAAGGTTCATCAATAAAAGCGCGATTAATGATGGTCATACTGTGTAGCCGATTGATCAGGTCGCATCACAGTTGTCCGTATGATTCACACCACGAAGCACCAAAAGTTTTTATAAACCATTTACATAAATACAAGCGTCCGACGAGCACGAGTAACACACGGCGCGAACGATGAGAAGAATCGTTTTCGATGCAAAAGTAAACCGCAGTGTACCGAACACGCAAATATTATCAGGGGGAACCGGAGGAAAGGATGGCACAATACGAAATCACACGGTGAAGGAGCACAATCATCTCCTCCAGAGGGGGTCGATGACGTCAAAAACCAAAGGCGACGGTGAAGGCAGGGGAAAACGTATCAGCGTCAGGAAACACAAGCACCAAGGGAGGCAGAACTGTAGACTTTGGGCGCCAACCAGCGAACCATGGCCTTGAAGCACAACACACTTGGATGAAGAGTTTTTCGGGAAGCAGCAACAATCAGGTAGGGAAAGAAGCAGATACAGTCCAGTTAGGTACGAATCGATGGCACAACAGAAGAAATTTTGAAGCAGCAGAACACATCAGGAATGCAGACACACACCAGTGACGCAAGACTTCGATGAAATACAGCAACACCAACTCGGATGATATCAACATCAATACTCAGGAAACTTAATAGATTTCTTCAGTTTTTTTTTTTTTTTTTTTTTAAATAAATGTAATAGGACACGGTACCGAGAGCACCCAAAACAATGAAAAGCAAAAAGATTAAGAAAACACATGGCAGCCAAAAAGAAAAAAAATCGACACAGCCCAAATAGTAAAGGAAAGGCACGAGCACCAAATGTCGTATAGTGGTAGTTATTTATGTAAAAAATAATGAAATGATTGGCCGTACACAAATAAGAAAATCGTAAGTAAAAAAATTGAATGAAACGCAATAGTTACGTTTGAACTCCCAGAGTTCGAAGCCCTAATCTAAATAGGCAAGGCGTCGATAACCCTAACCGTAACAAAAGGAAGATTAACCCTAACGAGATAGAGCACATGGGAAAATAAACAGAAATTTTAAACTGAAGAAACATATTTATTCATCACAAGGCATTATACAAATTATTTATCTGAGTTAATTTCATAAAAATCAGGTAAAAACCGAGCTTAATAATTTAGACCAGAGATAGGCACAAGTAATAAAACATCACACGCCTAAATCAAACATTAAAAGTCTGCCAAGGGAAATTTAGGTTTAAAAAAAACAAGGGAAACAAAAATTATATAAAAAGAAATGGAAAGGGAAAGAGTAAACTCACGGTACGTTCCAATAATCTACATAAAGAGGCAGATATGCCACAAAAAGGCATACCGCCCAAAAATTCTAAACTACATGGTAAAAATATCAGTGCAAGCCGCCGAGAGAGGAGAGAGCTAGAGAGAGATAAAAAATCCCGCTCAACACCAGGTTACAAGAAACTAAGGAATTCGCCAAGAGCCGAGCCAAAGCAGGTTTATCAAAACGGCGCATCGCCAAGACAAAGTAGAGGAGAAGAGGGGAAAAAGTCGCCAAAAGCGATAAATGATTAAACAAGCGTGAGAGCAGTAGTTCTTCCAAACCGCAACATGCCAATGGTCAAAATATCCCCACAGAAAGCGCATAGTAACAAGTAGAAGAATTTAATTGCAGAGCGGGGAAGAAAACCAAAGTAAAAGGAACAAAATCCAAATTTTAACCAATGGTGTGTGTAATAAAATATTACACATGACAACACCCTTACACTTATCGTAAATATTGCATTTACAGCTTACATCTATTTTATTGCTTGCTAATCTTAACTTATAAAAATTAATAAATCGAAAACTTTGTAATTATATGAATTATTATGGGGTTATATAAAGTATTATGAGTATTATGAGATGCATAAATGCTGATTGCTTTCAATATAATAATTGTCATATTTCTTTTGCAACATAAGAAGCAGAAATATAACGTAAGTGAAAACTTATTTTATTTTGAAGTTACACTTAAGTATAACTTAATTTAGTGAATTTAGAGAATCACTAAATCATTATTTGTCAAAATATGCAATTTTTAAGACGTTTATAAACTACACATCTGTATCACATTTAGGTAATGCTGCTTACAAGCAATTAAGGAGCAAGATCCAAAGTTTCATTTACACTCATAACAGAAATTTACATTTTTGGAAAACTTATGTTTTATGTGTAGCTCAGACAAGCAGTACAAATAGTGATTAAAATGTGCCTCATTAGAAATGGTCCATGTAAATCTTTTTAACAAGGGTAATTCGAGGTATTTCTCCTGAGAAAAACAATGTAATTCGGAGTTAACGTGATGTGTATATTTATTCCTTCATTATCCCAAATACGTACGCAAAACTTTTACCCCTAAAGCAAATCACGTAGCAAAGCAAATTAATTTAAGATAAATGAATATTTATTTAACAAGTCTCTTTCTCCATTAGAATGCCTGACTTTTTTTGAGTTCTTAAGTACATTCTTTAGCATGACGAAAAAAATATATTTTGTGATCACTAGCCATTTCTTGAGTTCACTTAATGAAGAACTTTTGTAATTACACTTATTTTTCCTGCGATACTAATTTCGGTTATTTTCATAGTAATTATTCATTTATAATCATATTCGGTTGATTGATTTGTACCGCAATTTAACGTAATGCTTTCCAATATTTATTAAAACAAGATTTATAAATAGTCGAGTTCTTTGTACTAAAAAAAATCAAAATAAAAAAATGTAATTTGTTTGTTTTACATAATTTAAAGTGGCACATGCTAATTACATGCTATTTATTTATTTTTTAAAGCATATTTAATTATAAATTTTGAAGTAGTTGATAACCGTTGCTTTCTGTACAACAAAAGAACGTATCGTTTCTGGAGTTTTTCCATTGTGTCATCCTTCAACTTCAAAAAACAGCTTAGAATTATGAACATGTTGAAATTCGCATTCATTAAAGGATTTCTTAAGACAGCATTTTCCCCCCTGAAAATTATTTTTAAAACTATACGCATGAAAACACTTTTTAATGCACCGTTTATTTGCGTAAGGTAGTGTAAATGACTTTATGACGACAGTAGTCTCCTTTTTGAAACATAAGTGACATTGTTTTTGTTGTATAAATGATAAGATTTTTTGGTTTTCTTTTAATAGTTCATTTTTTTTGAAACAAAACATACTATAACAATTTTATCTTCTTTAAAATAGTTTTTTCGGCCAACCAATTAATGGTTACTTCACAGTCGTAGACAACTTTCCTTTATTAACACGTCCTACCCTAATATTGTGCTCATGTATTGGAGTAAATATGTTTTCTTATTTAATACATTTTCTGGTTAATACTTAGATGAGTGCAGTACTAGCCGCTTTTATGAGGTATCCAAGAGATAATGACTTTTTTTCTTTACCATACGAAAATAAGCATTAGTATTAAATATTTCTTAAGATTTGAACAATAACTTGACCCTGAACAACACTAAGTTAAATTTTACTGCAACTAGCAACCACGTGAGAACAGTTAAATACACCAATTAGTGAAAGCTCCCAATTACCTGCTGTCAGATTATTCGTGGGTCTTTCACAAGTTTAAAAAAAATCTTTTGTTTATTTATAATTATTATTATTTATTTTTACGGTGATAATGTACTGAATGCAGAAAAATGCGAGTGCAATTATAAATCGTTTTTATCTTTTAGAGATAAAGGAGGCTTATATATATATTGGAATATTGTTTAAAAGAATATATCGCTTAATGTAATAATTTTCCAACGAACCAAACCATTGTTCTTAGTAATTTTGATCCCGGATAATAGAATATCCCGCTTATTATATTATTTTCTCCAAACAAATTGGCTGTTTCATTAAGCGAGCTTAACTGTATTTTTACATTCAACGTGTTATCATTTATAACTATAACTAAAATGTATGTGATGTATTATTGACTTTTTCAATTATTGCTGACACCAGCATAAATTTTGAATTGTATTTTGAATTATCCGCGCTGTTCGTTTTTCCAAGGTGCCACCCTATTCCGAGCATATTTGGGAGTTTACTGTACTTCACTTTCCTACATTCGACAAACACTCATTTATTTACAATTGTACGTGTTTAAAACTGAATTAGATATGATTGATGCTGAAATTGACCGACAAACGTAAGAATGAGAAAACATGTATGTCCATACTCGTACGCACCGAAATAAATATATTTTTTAAAAGAAATGATTACGAATAAATCAAGTTAAAACGTTTCTCTTAGAATGTCTTTACCAATTTTCATTAAAATGCTAGCGAGCTTAAATAATATGATGACACACGAAGATTCCACAATCGATTTAACGGTGAATTTGTTTCGTATCGAATATTTGACTGAACATTTAGCAAATTAATAGGCAAAATCAATTGCTGGAATCATATTGTGCTAAGTTAGGAATTAGGCATTCTGAAACACTATAACTCTTTTGTATGAGTTGGAAACTTTTATATATTTAAAGAGCAGTGTTTTGAAATTAAACTGCTTTGAACTTTGAATTAAATTTCGACCATCTAAAACTATTATTTACATATATTTTGTTAATTGTACTAAACTTTTGCTAAGAGTGCAAAAATCGAATATAACAAACATTTTGTAAAATAAAGAGTTTTGCTTTTATTAATGACTATTTTACTACAATTCCAATAATTATTTAGTAAAAAGTATAAGACCATGCAATACTTTGAAGAATATCAATTAAACTTCAGAAAAATAATACTGCAAACAAGATGCAAATTATTCATGAATGTATTGAACACTGAGATTTAAGCAATATATATATTTCTTCAGATTTTATAAAGTAATTTTTACTGAAAAAGAAGCACTATGTGCATGAAATAAAAATCTAACTTGTCGTTATTTTGCAATACATTTTCTGGAGATAGATTTTCGAAAATATTAATAAAATTCAAAAACATTCTCCTACAGTGACATTTTAAAATTTCAAATAATTTGACGGCTTGGAAGCCTTTTTAAACATAAGAAACATTTTTCAGTGTATTTATGGATCTCAAGTAAATATTCGTTTGAAACGTTTCGCATAAGTTTGACAACTTTCGTTGTTGAAAAGTATTTTTAAAGCACCTCGTGCATTCTGAAACGAAATGCTTTGTGTAATCCTGAGTCCAAAACATGCTTTTAAAAATGTTTTGCATTTAAAGTGCATTTGTTAGGGTGAATGTTTTCACTTTTAAAGTAAAGCGTAAATTTTGCTGACTTAAATGCAAGGAACGGAAGTAAAGGAAAACCGAAGTTCCAAGTTATGCATAGAAAAATATTCTGGTATAGTGTGTAGTTATTTCAACACAAAATTTATCTAAATTACTAACTTTCCTAAACTTACTTAACCAATTTTGTGCTTTAGCCGATAAAGAGTCGGGCATTTTTTTGTGCAAATATTGTCGTGAGAACTATTTTCAGAGATCTTTTTCAGTAAAAAATGATGTTTCTATTGCTTATACAATTTTAAGTACGTATGCACATGAGGACTGGCTGAAAAAACTGCTCAACATCCCTTTGGTGGTAAGTGAAGTAGAAGTTCATGCCAAAATGTGTGTGTGTGTGTTTTTTTTGCAACTGCAGTACGTTATTTACTGTGTGAAAGGAGATGCCTAGTATTTAAAGCAGTAGCTCCCAAAGTGGTCCAACAACCCAAAGTGGTCCACAGGCACCCCCAGGGGTCCCTTGGAGTTAGCAAGGGGTCCATATAAAGGAAAAAAATTGAGGGTCCACAAGATGCAAATAGGGATCCAGCTGTTGATGCACTAAATTCACACATTCCCCCTTAAAACAGTCTTATTTTTCCCTTGTACACCTATGCTATGTAAAGATACTAACTTATTTAAGTTTTGTGCCATTATTATTATGAAAGTATAAATAAAAGTTATGTTTTCTCTTTAATCTTTTTCTTAAAATTTAAACTTTAATTCTTATCCCTGCATTAAACTGTCGAACTGTAACTTTTAGAAGATTGTCAAGCATTTAAGAAGTTTCTGAATGCTTAAAAAAACTCAATATTAAAAGAGCCCTCCGTAGGTAAATTTTTTATTCATCTTGTTATATTTTATCTATTTTGCTTTCATTTAGTTGTTTTAAAATATCAATAATGGAACTTAACCATTTAATTTCGGGTTTTTGAATGCCTGAGTTATGTTGTTACAGTTCCTGATCAGTTTTAGAACAGCTCCTAGGAAAGGGGTCCACAGGAGGCTGGAAAACTATGCAAGGGGTCCACGGAGTGAAAAAGTTTGGGAACCCCTGATTAAAAGCTACTGAAAAGAAGAAATTGGTGTACCCCTAAAGCTACATTGTCTCTATATTATCATATACTCCAATTAATTTAAACTGTTTATAACTTTTTAAAGTATATTTAATTATTTTTTGTTACTGTCAACTTGCTACCACCAGTCACTTTATTGCACCCATTTTAAAAACTCGATACTGAAACCATTCTTATTGTATGAGTGAAAAAATGGGTTTTTTGAATTCTCAAATAAATTGAATTTTGACTAACTCCTTTCAATTGCTTTGCGTCTAATAATGTCTAATATGTACTTCTTTACTTTGAATAGTACGGCATGGCATATCTCAGTAAAATGATTCAAGTCGTGCCCGAAACTTTTGAAGTATTTTCACCAATCTAGAAACATTGCTATCAATATTTTTTGCGAAGAGAAAATTCAGTAACAACGTCATTAAGTTCAAGTTCAAAATCTACGAAATGCATGAAAAAACCATCTGTCTTAGTAAAACGTTCAAATGTATGTTTTATGCCGATTCTGTTAAAATTGAAATTGGTTCAATTGCAATCTATCACTAGCTTCCATCTTGCTTGAACAGGAGGAAATAACATTTAATTAGAATACATGTTTTAATTTTAACTTTATTTCCTTGAAATGAAAAATCTCATTACCATTAGATTAAGAAATTTTCTACGTATGTATTACCCTGGTATCTATCATTAAATAAATTTAATTAAGCAGCCTTAAGCCATCTTAAAAGTTGAAAGCTTTTAGAAGAAATAGCAAACTTTAGATAAAACAGGATCATTAATGAAAATAATTAGGTTATAATGATGCAGGGATCAACATAAAAACATCATTTCACCTATGCACGCAGCAGTTAGTAACTGTTATAAACTTGATTGAGTTGTAAAAAATAAGATATTGGTATTTTAATTGTGTAGGGTAGATTGGAGAAAGTTACTGTGCTCGGTAACTTCCCCCGTGTAAATAGTTTACTAATAACTGAATAGCTAAATGACCAGTAGAGTTAGATCATAAATACCAAGTTCAATAATTGTTAGGCTGTAATTTAAATACAAGTACTAAAAGCATAAAAAATACTTTTACGTAGAAAATCATGTTATAAAGCCTTGAACCTCACCACTTTATTAACTCTCATCAGTTTAAAAAAAAAACATTTTTACGCAAATTTAAAAAAAAATTTAATAAATACAATTTTGTAAAGTTTTCTGAATTTGGGGAAGTAAACCAATCAACTTTAATGGGACACAAATGGTTTGCGAAGCAAAGTAGTTTATTACAAGAATTTAAATGACTCATTAGTTAAGTGAAAAACACTCTCCCCATAAGATTTTGCCTCATATGTAAAGCAAATGTGTTTCTGAGCATTTTTTAACATGTTCATAAAACATAGTAGTTTCGAAAACAACTTTTTGTTATTAGCTATTACGAAGATTTTTAGAAAACTCTTCGTAATCATACGCTACAAAAAGCTTAGCTTATTACATTTTCAAAGCTGTGTAGTTTTTAAATGCTTAATTTTTTTCTTATTTTTATTCATTTAGCTTTGACAAAATATTGACTACATTTTTTTGAACCAAAAGCCGTTATACAGTAAATAAATTAAAAGTGCAATATACATATTTACTGCACTTGCGTAGCGTTACAATGCAAGACAATACCTAAAAAAATGATTTTTCATTAAAAATTATTAAATGGAAATGGTGTGCTACCTACAGTATTACGTTATACTGCATATATGAAATGTAGTTATGCAAAATAGAGCATTACTAACTTGGTGTGATTTAGATTATGTTAAGCATTATCACTTAAATTCTTGATTCTTAAGACATCTATTATGATATAGAAGTATAAAGAAGTAGTGGGATTTCAACATTTTTTTTTCTTTGTTTGAAAAATGCTTTAAGGGTATTTTATTTTTCAGCACAGTTCGTTAATAATGGGCATATAGAATTAAAAATAACTTCATTTTTCAAGTCGTAATTAACTCATAATTGTAAAATTACTACACATATATTGGCATTATTAGTAACCATACATATATATTTTTTTAATTTTACATTTCAGTTATAAGATAACCTTTAATCTCGCCGGCTATGTTGAAAAACAGTGCCTATTTCATTTACTATGCATTTCTCAGAATAAAAATCAATAAAAAAATAAATAAGTAACTCCAAAGTAACTAACAATCTATAAAGAAAATCCTGATCATTTATTTAATGGTAAAATATCAGCTCTTTTGATCTTTTTTAAAAACTACAATTGCAAAAACAAAAAGTGATAATAATAGTAATAATAAAAATATAATATTAATCAATTTGCATTTTTTGATACTTTATTAATTTAAAGTTATGAATGCGGTATATATATATATATATATATATATATATATATATATATATATATATATATATATATATATATATATATATATATATATATATATATATATATATATATATATATATATATATATATATATATATATATATATATTATATATATATATATATATATATATATATATATATATATAATATATATATATATATATATATATATATATATATATATGTGTGTGTGTGTGTGTGTGTGTGTGCTCTTTTGCCCCCATGCGGGACATGAGCGTCACCATGCATGGCGCCGAAGGAACAGGGACCATTGGACATTTGGAAGGTTGTGCACCTGTATGGTCTGTTGCAGCCTTCGTATAAAATCTGAAAAGGGAAAACCCAACGTCTGAGGTTCAAACAGAAAACAAATAACAAGTTTTCATTTATCAAAAAAAAAAAAAAAAGAAAAAAAAAATCCGTGTCATTATTTTCTATTGTTTTTTTTTTTTTCTTTTCATTATCGATGGCTTTTGCGCAACGCATTTTTTCTTACATTATTAGCCCGGTCAAAATAGACGAAAAAAACGCAAAAGTTCGGAAAAATTCGCATAGAGCTGAAAATTGGTACAGACCTTAAGGACATCATGATAAGTGAAATCTCAAAAGTCCTCATGAATCCCGATGGAGCTAAAAATTTTATTCAAGGTCAAAGGTCAAAAAATCGATTTTTCATATATATCTCTTAAACGGTAATTGGAAGCGACAAAATAGAGGTTACAAAGTTTGAAAAGTATACAATTGTGTACGAACAAGTAGGGATTCCGAATAATGGTCATGGGGGTCATATCCTCCCCCCTAAAGCTACCAAAAATAGCTAAAAACGTCATTTGGAGAGATAAATTTCGAATTCCCCTCAGACCCCTTATTTTTACTCGAATTTGGTACTTTGACAATGCAATTAACATAAGTATTGCTAAAGACATCATTATAAGTAAAGTGTCAAAGCTCCATCGATCCCGGTGGAGCTAAAAATTTTATTCAAGATCAAATGTCAAAATCGATTTTCCCTAATATCTCTTAAACGGTAAGTGTTGTTGTAAAAATTGGGGTGACAAAGTTTGAAAATTATACAATTATGCACAAACAAATGGGTATTCAGTGGGTGGGTCGTGGGGTCAACCCCCCCTTCCCCCAAAGTGATAAAATAAAGCCTAAAACTGCAGTTCGGTGACTCAAATTTTGAAAAAAATCACCCGATCCCCCTTATTAGTGTCCACGTATTGCACTTTGACGATGAAATTAACATGCAAATAATTAAGAACATCATTATATGATGTGATTATCGAAATGTCAAAAGTTTCCAACGAATCCCAGTGAATTCAAGGTTAAAGCTCAAAAATAAATTTTTCACAAATATTTCTTGAATGGTAACTGTCTTAAAAATGGTTGATACAAAGTTTGTAAAGAAAATAATTGTGTACAAACAAGCGTGTTTTCAGAGGCGGATCCACCCTTGGTATTAAAAAAAAAATTCTGAATTTGCCCCCCCCCCTCCTCCCCCCCTTCCCCCACACACACAAAATAACAGTCAAGAGACATCACAGTTTTCAAGTGACCTCGAGAAACACTTTCCCCAACTTGACCGCTACGCCTATCCCCTCCTATGATTCACCCCCCTCTATGAGAGGGTCAAGTTACATTCGGGGGTGAGTGGAGGCGTTTTCCTTCAACAATATTAAATTGAAACGTGTTGATAAAGTTCTCCCTCTTTTAACCGTCAGTAGCTCTATAAAAATTCACGATGAAAAGGTACCAATAGATCCTGTATTACTGTTTCAACGAATGTGTATTTCTAAGTATTTGGACGATGAGCTTGAAACATTTTTCAAGTATGAATTGGCTCCTTATCCATTATCACTCTTCGATGCAATTGGAATGCGTAAAACACAAAAATCAGCCATTTATGATTGCTTTCAATGTGTACATGTTGAAATCGATAAAGAAGATACTACTTACATCATCGATGGTGGATATCTTTTACATCGCGTTGTATGGGATCGAGATGAAAAATTCGATGCAATTTTTGAGAAGTACGTTAATTATGTTCATAGACATTTTGGTAACAACGTTTTTGTAGTATTCGATGGATATTCTGATCATACTAAGAATATCAAAGTTTCAGAGCAACGTCGTCGGATAAGTAAAATATCTCCATCTTCTGATGTTCTTTTTAACAGATTTATGACTTCTCCAACAAACCAGCAGCAATTTCTTGCCAACACACATAACAAGTCTCGATTTATTTCAATGCTTTCAGAAAAATTAAAAGCTGCTCATATTTCTGTGAAGCAAGCCAATAATGACGCTGATGTTCTAATAATTGAAACAGCTTTAGAAAATTTCAACACAAATACCACTATTATTGTTGGTGAAGATGTCGACTTGCTAATAATACTGACTGCAAGAACTCCTACTGACAGAATTATTTACTTTTTAAACCTGGTACAACTGGAAAAGAAGCAAAACTGTACTCATCACAAAGTTTAACTTCATATCCAAAGTGTCAAGATCATATCTTATTTTTACATGCAGTAACTGGATGTGATACTACGTCAGCGTTTTACAAGCGAGGCAAAACGAAAATATTTAAATTATTTGAAAAAAATCAGGATTTAATTCATTGCACTGAAGTTTTCAAAAATATCAGCTGTTCTCCCGATATCATTCTCACAAATGGAATTCGCTTTATTCTTGCTATGTATGGAGCTCCAAAAAAAGTCGATTCCCTTGACAAGTACAGGTATTCTTGTTTCGTGAAAAATACACGTAACAATAAACCTGTTCAATTATCCTGTTTTCCTCCAACATCTGCTGCTGCATATCAACATTTATATCGTGTGTACTACCAAGTACAAATATGGCTAGGCAACAAGCTAGACCCTGAAAACTGGGGATGGGTCCTGAAAGATAACGTTTTGGAGCCAATTCAGACTCTACTGACACCCGCTCCAGAAAAACTTCTCCATACTATTTTTTGCAATTGCAAGAAGGGATGCAGTCAAATTGTGGCTGCAGAAGAGTCGTATTGTTTTGCTCAAAAGTTTGCAGTAATTGCCTAGGCCAGTCGTGCTCCAATGTGGAATCAAATGCAATCGATGCTGATGACGATGATATTGGTGAAGAAGATTTAGGTGATCCCATTTTTTCATTCGAGCCATCTTTAGAAGTTAAAGATCAAGAAGAGGAAGAAGAAATAAAAGATTATATTACTATTCAAGAGCTGGGAGGAAATTTAAAATGCATTTTTAAAAAAATAAAGAGTAAACTGTATGATAATCAAGAGTTCGAAGTATCATCAAAATACATGTTTAAAAGATAAATATAAATCTGTTTGATAATATTTGAGTCATTCATTCTGTCGTCATTCTGCACCTCATATAGGACTCCTACTTTAAATAGCGATATTTTGGTTTCAAAATACCACAAAAGTCCTTTTTTTATTTTTGTCTTTTTGGTCATGTGAAGCATATAAGAGACTTTTAAATGAGTGCAAGAATCATCTTTAAATTGCTGCACGGATTCCAAAATCTTACTGTCAACTAATTGGTGATGTTTGCCTGAGAGGAAAAGTTATATTAACATCTTAAAAGACGTGTTTCTTTTACTGAAATAAGTAAGAATATTTTCTCATTCTTTATCCTAAATAAATAATGTGCATGCATTTAAAGTTATTTTGAATGAAAAATATATTCTAAAAAGAGGGGAAATAATGTATAGTATACTTTAAAAAAAATATTTTGCACTTGCTTTACAGAGGCATCTTATCCATTAAGGGGGGGGGGATGTAATATTAATGTTGCTAATTTCACATAATCTGGACCCGACAGAGTTGAACTTGATATAAATACTTCTTTTGAACGTATTGTATAACTTACAAACTTTATATGCACTTTTTTATGATAACACTTAACGTTTGTGCAAACAAAAAAAAAGGATTTTTTGACCTTTGAACTTGCATAAAATGTTTAGATTAAGTGGGATCGATAGGGATTTTTGATATTTCGTTTATAATGATGTATTTTAGGTCTGTGCCACTTTTTAGCTCTCTGTGAGTTTTTTTGGTTTTTTAATTATTTTTTTTTTGTTTATTTTGACCTTTGACCTTCCTTAAAATGCTTAGTTCAAATGGGATCGATTTAAATTTTTTATATATCATTTACAATGATGTATTTAAGGTCTGTACCGATTTTTAGCACCGTACGATTTTTTTTTTCAATTTAAAAAAAAAAAAATCAATTTTGACCTTTGACCTTGAATAAAATTTTTAGCTCCACCGGGATTCATGAGGACTTTTGAGATTTCACTTATAATGATGTTCTAAAGGTCTGTACCAATTTTCAGCTCTATGCGAATTTTTCCGAACTCGAATGTCTATTTTGACCGGGCTATATATCAGTTTTCAACATTCTACTGTGTTTAATGCAAATCTATATTTAATTGTAATCTACTGATTTATATTAAAAATTGCATATAATTTATAAGCGTTTTCATAAAGCTATTTTAAATACAAACTGTTCAAACTAAATTCGACTAAATCAGTTGAAAATTGCCTTTTTTATCTTCACTACCAATATCTATATATACAGAATAGTTTTCTTGGTATTCTGCTCAAGAATATTGTATGGAAAAATGAATTTGCAAAAAAAAAAAAAAACTTCAATACAATGCATAAATATGATAGACCTAAAAAACTCTTGAACCTAAATGAAATAAGCTCAGATTGTTACGTAAATAAGCGGCGAAATTTCGAAATCAAAATGAAAAAAAAAAAAATATATATATATATATATATATCTACGTTCATTTTTTCTCTAGGTTTTGCTGAGAAAAGGAGAAACGCATTTTCTCATTATTAGAAAGAAAGAAAAAACTGAACCGAAGAAAGCGGAAGACTTTTAAGTGTTTTTTGAAATGTAATTTCCCATCCGTAAAGTTACTTCAGCATAAAAACCATTCTTCTGTAAATATCAGTTAGAAAGGGCAATTAATTCTTGTTCCGAAAGTTAGGCTAATGAAAAGTAATGAAATTATTTTGCCTTAAGAATGAGAAAGTAAAAAGAAGTTACAAATGAGATTCGAGCAATTTCAATCTACTTGAAAATTTAAAAGTACATGAACAAAAAAACAGGAAAAAAAATATACTGAGAAAGCCTTGCCATGCATAATATACGAACGAGAAGGTTTGATAAATTGAATAATTACTTGGAACGCAGAAGATGGAGTTTAATTGCCAAAGTAAAATTTTCTTTGAATTACTTGTAGCTGTCTGAATCGAAAAAGACGCTTTGCTGATCATCTAGATGGGTTGCTAAATAAACGTACTTCATAGCCCCCTTCCCAATAAATAAATAAATAAATAAAACAAAGAATGAAAATAAAAAGAAGCAACGAGAAATTAACTCTAAACAGATAATTAAATTAAATATGTTTAAGAACTGAGTTTAAAACGTAAAATATCAACTCACTTTAAAGCTGTTTCCAACCAGAGTGTATTGGATAAAGAAAACCACGTGTTAAAAATAAAATGTTTTTTTTTTTTAACGAAAATAATTTTTTAAGGCATTGTAAAATAATCTTGCTTTGAAAACTTATTCGAAAGTTTTACTTTGTTTTGTTACATAAAGGCAAGTCAAGTTACACTTAGCTTTGAACTCCAATAACAAATAATTAAAAACAAGGAGTTAAAAACAAACTGACGTTCCAGACAAAAATCACGCTGGTGCAAAAACTACTCCTCTGATTTTATTAGACTTGTATGGATTATTTTTTCAAAGGGCAAGCAAGTAGAAGAAAAACAAAGTGCTCTTGCTTATTATAACTATGATTTAAAATGGTCTTCTTTGCTAGCGAAGCTACGATAATTTTTGTTGCAGACCCATGTCATTTGACCGGCTTACAGCATATTCATTTTTGCTTAATTCTTAGTCTAATTTTGTTCCTATTTATTTTAAGGATGGTATAACTTTTTTTTTAATATGTGCACACAAATATTGCTACAAATTGCAAGTTATTGGATATTCTGATACATTTCGTTTTGCAAAGAATATTAAGTACAGTTTTAGTACGACTCAATTATAGTTCTACTGCATATTCTTTTTAAATATAACTTTTTGTTTTAACGCCTGAGAATAAATG
This sequence comes from Uloborus plumipes, assembly GCA_038373865.1. NCBI lineage: Eukaryota > Metazoa > Arthropoda > Arachnida > Araneae > Uloboridae > Uloborus > Uloborus plumipes. The sequence goes on from JAXGGA010006353.1 coordinate 19,505, forward strand.
GTCAGGTTATTGATATCTTAAGTTATTTGAGATATCTTTCAGTTTTTTTTCACCGTAGATATTTTATGGTCACGAAAATTTAGTTTTCAAGGGGCTATTTTCAAATTTTGTAATGAGACAGTTTTATATCTATGATTAAATATTGACACTTTTTCATACATAACAAATAACATTTTTTATTTATTTTTATTTTTTTATTTTATTTTTCAAAGAAAGGACATATTTGGTTTTCAGAAAACTGTTTTTTTTTTTTGTTAAAAAGGTAATTCTAAAACAACTTTTTGCAAAAAAAAACAATGAGAAATAGAAACAACAAAGCGGAAAAATTGTTTACGGTAGGTATATCGAAAAAATGGCTTACTTGATTCTTCACAAATTTATTGACTTATACAGAATGGTATTAAGCAAATAACATTGCCATCAGACCGGTCATTTCCCTGACTTTGAGAAATCAATGTTATTACATATAAGTGGACGTTGTTTTTGTTGTTTTCTTGTGAAATTGTCTTGTGCTTTTACCTTTTGCCCCCCCCCCCCCGAACTTGAAATGACGGGCCTGATTGCCACGTAGGCAAGCTGCATCTGTATAAAGTGGTTATTCTTTAGCGTATAATTGTCGTGAATTATTAAGGCCGAGTTTTGTCAGGGACGTCATGTCAAGTTTTCCAGGGGGCAAAGGGTCCAAACACAATGCAATTTCATCGGAAAACATAAAAAACTACGCCCACTCATATGTAAATACATTGATTTCTCAAAGTCAGGGGGAATTGACCCCCCTGCTCCCCTAAATGACGGGCCTGGGTTTTGTGTTGATTATACTTAAAAACACGTTCATTTTATGCTTGAATTCATCATCATTACGTGTGATGAAAAATTTAAAATTATCAATAACTTTAAAGTCAAATAATAAGAGCAGTGATAATATAAATATTTCTTAAATAAATAAGAATGAAATATCTATTTTTGAAATTTTTTGTCTTATGTGTGTACAGTGCAGAATGAAGGAAACTACACTAGAAAATGTTTTGAGTAAATCTGAAACTGCTCTTGAATATTAATTACATTACGAAAATAACAAATGACAGATAAGGCAGCGATATTTTTTTAGAAATCATAGAAATTTAGGCTACAAAACAGAAGTGAAATAAGCCAGCAAAGGGAGGCATTCCAGTCATATAATCAAGTTAGGTTCGAAAAAGGAATTCCGAACTTGCAGGAAATTAACCACAAGTACTAATTTGACAGTGAATGGGAGGGAAGTACACTTATTCTCTAGAAACTTTTTTTCCCCTTTGAAAGTATTCTGTTTAAAGTGTTTTTTCCCCCTTTTGAAACAACTGTTACGCGTTTATTATCTTAATGTTATTAGTGTATTCAATTTAGAGCGTCGAAAGCAAATATTTTAAGTTTTTTTTTTTTTTTTTGAGTTTAAGGACACATTTCCTTCAAGAAGAAAAAAAATCGGTTATTCTCTTTTTTTTTGAAAAGATAAACTAAAATTTGTTTGTATATTGAATGAGTTAAATGAACATTCGAAACATATCTTTATAATTTTGTTTCTAAGCTATACATTGCCCTGATCATATTTTTTTTAGATATTTCATTTTATCCGAGCAGTTTATCAGGAACAGCATAGTTATTTTAAAATACAGTTTACGTAGATTTAAAATACAGTATTATTTGAACATATTTAGCCAATTTTTACAAACAGTTTAAGCTTAAACCCAATAAGTCAGGATATAACTGAGCATTTAATTAAGCAATGTTTGATGATCACACAAATGAGAAATAGTTCATATATGATGCTTGCAAAACACTTTTTAGTTTAAAAGCACGAGAGTCTGCATCATTTGCTTTTGAGTGTGAGCTTATATTTTGACTAGTGACTGCATTTGAATCGTTTAATGAATATACTACACATTATTTGCATTGCATAGCTGTACACTAGGGTGGGCTACAAAATCGGAAATTCTACAGATCACTTAGCTTCAGTGCAGAAAACGTGTGGTTCTCTAACACTAATTATTCTGAAAAAAATGCAGTTAAATGTATTCCGCTCTGGCAAGAGGCTTTAATTTATTTTAGAGATTTTTGGTAAAAAACAATGACAAAAAATAATAGATTAACGAATTATTTTAAAACTAGCTGCGTGACTCGTCATTTGCACGGGCTACCTCTGAACAAAAAGTTAACAACAATTGAACAAAAAAGGGATAAAAATATTTCTTTTGTATTATAATGGATATAAGTTGTTGCTTAAAAAGTTTTTACACAGTCTATTAAAAAATTATTTCAAGTAGATCACGATATGATATGTACAATAAATATTAAAAAGTAAAAAAATGCACGGGGAAACGTAAAAATAAAAGAACCTTCTTTCTTGTTTTTTGTATCTTAAATGCGAATGCTCAGTTTTGATATTGAAAAATATATTGACATAAAAGACACGTACAGACTTTTCGTGAAAATACACTGCCTAAAAGCAATGGTTAGAATGATTATCATGGCAATAGAACTTGTCAAAAGACTAAAAAAAATTCCCATCCAAGGATTAAGATTTGCATAAACAATGTTTAAACTCGTTTAATGAGTACATTAAGCTTTAACTACTTATGGTGTAGCACTCTCATGCCAACGAATACTATGAAAAATATGTTTTTTTTTAATTTTAGAAGGTGAACACATAACAACTAATACATTAGGGAAATATACCTACCTTTACATTGTAGTTCGCAAACATGCTAGTTGGTAAAGTTTGGTATTAGATTTAACTTGTAAATGATTACAGAAAGCATCCATAAATAGCTTGACATTTACGTCAATAAAAAGCAGTAACAAGGCAGTGTGTAAACGTTTTTTGAAATATTGTCCACTTTACCTTTATGTAAGATTATTTTTAAAGAAAGTTTGATACATAATTGTATGGTCATAGATTGCGAGCAAAAGTCAACGTTTTCGTAAATCGTTTTTTTAATGTGCATTTTTGATCAATGATGTTGCAATTTTAAATTTTTGAAAAAGAACTGGCTCTGTTGCTTAATACACAGTAGCAAAACGTAACATTTAATATTTTCTTTTGATTCAAAGCACGGAAGTTCGACTGGGGGAACAGAAAAAATGTAACTCGGTCGAAATATAACTTTTGAACTGCATAAACTATTAGTTTGAAAGCTTTTGAATAATTTGATTCGAAACTTACGGAGAAATGCAATTATTTTACCTTAATTCTTGTTCTGTACTGTCTGTCCATGAAAGGCGCGCCTAGCACTTGCGAACAGTTCCACTTTAAAAAGTGTAGATGGGTTGTAGGTGGTAACTTTTTGAAGTTTTAAATTTAAAACTTGCATTTGCTATATTCTTTTGGTATATTCAACTAAACTATGTATTTGAAAGCTTTTGAATAATTTGATTCGAAACTTACAGAGGAATGCACTTATTTCACCTAAATTCTTGTTCTGTACTGTATGTCCATGAAAGACGCGCCTAGCACTTGCGAACAGTTCCACCTAAAAAAGTGTAGATGAGTTGTTTGTGATAATTTTCCGAAGTTTTAAATTTAAAACTTGCATTTGATATATCCTTTTGGTATATTCAACTAAACTATGTATTTGAAATTTGCATAGTTCCAAGTTGTATTTTACGGTTAAAAATGCTTTTTATTATTCCTCCCCTTATAGTTATCGTACCTTAACACCCGTATTTTAGTAAGATCAGAGAAGACCTGACGCATACGTAAATGCGCGGAAGGTTTTACCGAAGAAGATGATCAGACAGTATCAGAGTTATAGCTTCCTGTTATAAGCTGACACATGGCATATTTTGCTAGACAAGGAGTCTGGAAACCCTTTGAAAAAGATGGCATATTCTGATTAGCTATGTTTTTCCCTTGAACTATCCTTCTTCCGTTATGTGTCCTAGAGTTTTATTTCAGTTGTTGTTGAAAGTTTCACCCTGACTTTTCACGTGATACATTAAACTCAATTTTTTTCCGTAAACACTAGCTGTTAATAGAAAAAAAACCATTCCCCACTAAAGCCTTCAGGAAGGTGGTCTTCATGCTAAGAAGTTCCTGTAGAAAATCCTCCTTCGATTGTGATTTTCCTTAAAGGTGCATTTCCGAAATTCTAATTTCAAAGTCGGTCCTTTCTCAGAAAAATAAAATAGTTTTGGAGATTAATGAGTAGGTTCGAAATGTTTGCCGCCTAGCATCCTTTCATCCTCGTATCATTAAAAAATATATCTTACATAAAGTAAAGATGTATCAGGTCACTTAAGGAACATTAATGATTTGTTTCTATATTTATTTTGCACTACATGCTCTTGTTTGATTTTATTAACAATACATTAATTTTTATGCAATCCTTTAGATAGGAATTGTCATTAATGTCATGATAGTAGCTTATTGGAATAAAAAATATATAAATCAACCGCTAGAAGCTATTTAGGAAACAAACAATTTTTACGTAAAAATGAAGATAGTGCAACAAATGTAGCTTATACAAGAGTAAGATGTATCATGTATTTAAGATACAATAATGCATTTTATCTTATTAATTCTCACTGTATGCGTCTGTTTCACTAAATTAACAAAGCCTACATTTTCATGCAACAATTTAAATATGAACTGACAGTAACGTCATAACAGCTTATTATAATTAAGAAAAAATAAACAAAAGTCTCGAAATTAATTTAGGAAAGAAAATAAGTGCACGCAAATACGAAGATAGTATCAGACAGAACGGCATTGAAGAAGGCTTTCTATTTATACCTTGCCAAACCAATTACAGAAAAATATCTAATTCGCGTTCCTTCGTTTTTATTATTTGATTATTTACTCTTAATCCTATCCACGCGATAACATTTACCATCAGCAAATCTTTCTGATCTCTCGTCAGCTTCATGCGTAATTGGGTTTTCTCGTAGTGCTTGCTCCTTTTAATTGGCGTAAAGAAGAAAGGTTCGTTTATGTTTGTTTCAAATATTTCTTAGTATTTCTTGTCTCGCTCTGAATATTTTCTGTTTATAAACCACAAGGGTTTAATAAACGGCTCATATCATTATCTTTTTGTATTTCCTTAAATTGAATAAATATGTGCATGAAGAAGAAAAGTGGTAAAATATACTCAAAACTTAACACTATTAAATATTGGAGCGTCGTTAAACGTAATGTATACAAAAGATATAAAAAAACTAACTATGCATGCAATACACATCCAACTCGGTCATTTTATTCAAGGACTGCAGTTTCGCCCTTGTTAATACTCCTCTGCATGGAAGTAATCGATCTGGAGGTATAAATCCGCTTACAAAAGAGTATCATGAAACTGATATCTAATATAAAATTCGAACCTTTAGCTACCAGTGTTTTGGTAATTTTTACTTCTATAAGAGGATTTACGCCTCCAGCTCGGATAATACCTATTACAGGCTGATGACTGCTAACAAGCTTGAAACTGCAGTCCCTGGATGGAATAACCGAGTTGGCGGTATACTGAATATGTTTCTGCCTTAGCTCTGGCTTAGGGGCTTACTGCTTGAAAACAAACTGTAGCCCAAATAAGTCAAATTTATCAAAATAAAAAAAAAAAAAAAACTGCTGCGTAAACCCGTCTGAGTCAAGCTAGTCTAATTGATCTATTAGGATGTCTAACAAATAGAGGTGGTGCATTACACAGCCAGCTCTTTTACTCCATTCAGGGACTGAATTTTTTGTGGACTCACCAGTCTGGAATAGGAAGTAACCCAGTTTTAAGCAGCTATTAACTTATAGCAGCTAGGAGTAAAAAACCTGGTTGCCAATGTAATAATGCAAATTCAGACCACCAAAGAGAAGCTGCAGCAATGCCACTCTATAACTCATAAATTTAATTGCGGACATGAGTATTAAGCAGAAAATAAACGCTCCTCAGCTAGCGCCAATCCAGAAACAATTTATGCTTAATACCTAAGCTCCGCCTTAAGTTAACGAGTTAAAAAGTACCATTGTTGCGATCTCTTGTTGGTGTGCTAGTTTTACATTAGCTGATTGCAAACGGATTACAGCCATACGCGAGCAACTCGTAGAAATAAAATTAACTGAGACAGATCAAACTATGTAACAAGTAAAAATGTACTGAGGAAAATAGGGACTTTTTTTCATACAAAACAGGTTTAGTTACTCCCTTCGTGTTTAATCAGTCTAAAAATCAGTAAGCAGTGTAGATCTAAATCAGTAAGCAGTGTAGATCTAAATCAGTAAGCAGTGTAGATCTAAATCAGTAAGCAGTGTAGATCTAAATCAGTAAGCAGTGTAGATCTAAATCAGTAAGCAGTGTAGATCTAAATCAGTAAGCAGTGTAGATCTAAATCAGTAAGCAGTGTAGATCTAAATCAGTAAGTAGTGTAGATCTGAATCATTAAGCAGTGTAGATCTAAATCAGTGAGTAGTGTATACCTAAATTATTATGTAGTATAGAGCTAAAAGTCAGGTTTCAGGGACCTATGACAGTTTAATATTCGTTGGAAGGAAGGATGACGAAAGTAGTATGTATGTCCCCATATATGTTTCACTTGTTAAGTAAAATTGGGTGCATTCATTCGCATTTACTTGATAATAATTTTTTCTTTCTTTTTTTAACGTTATTTAAAGAGAAAAATATCTTTTTCAAAGAGCGCTAATGAGCTGCCCACGAATAATTAACAGTATATTGCATGTTTGTTCTTTTTTTTTCTTCTTAACTCAGAGTTTAAAGTTAAGTTACCCGTTTTTGTTTTTGTTTTTTGTGTGTTTACAAGTTTAAAATATACATGCATTTGATATTATAAATATATATATTTTCAACTCAAATATTTTGCTTTATTTTTATCGCGTAGCACCATAGTTTCATATGCTTTGTTATAACATTTTATTGTCTAAAATAACTGAAGAAAACATCACATTAGAAGGAAATTTATACAAGTCTACAAACACTTCTGCGCATCCTATCAGTAATTGTGGTTAGTTTCTCAAACTCTTTCCTAACTCTAACTTGATTACGAAAGACGAAATACTTCTCTTTGTCAGATTATTTGATTGCCCTTTTGGTATTCTGAGGTCGGAAGGAAAAAAATAAATTCAATACAACTGTCATCGATGTTCGACTTTTACGCAATTACTCTTTTGAGAACAGATGTAATCAATACGTGAGAAATCAATGAACAAAAGAATTAGAATTACTTACTACAGTGAACTCTCACTTATACATCGCCTCATTTATGCGCCTTTTTCACTTATACGACAATTTTCAGTGGTTCGTGTACATTCCATAGTAATATAATGATAATTTCATTCGTTTATGCGTCGCTCTGAAGATAAATATTTCACTTATGCGCCGAATTTTTCGTAAAATGTAAACAATTTAATTTATTTTCCTACGAAACGAGCATGCTTCTTCATTTTCCTCTTTAATTTTTCGCTTTTATTGCTCACGGAAGGCATTTGTTATACATGAACAACAATTCGGAGAGGGACAACTATCTATTATGGATCGTTTTAAAGGGACCAGTTTGTGATTAGGTATGCTACTATCTTTGTTTTCTCCTTATCATTGTAGTTAGGTTACAGTAGTTGCCCGAACCGTAGTAATATAACCATTTTCTATAGAAACATTCTTATTCATGCTTTCATTAGAACTAATAAGGCATTTTAGACTTTTAAATAGGCTTTTTCACTTATGCGTCTCTCTTACTTATGCGCCTTTTTCTGTTAGTCTCTTGGACTGGCGCATAAATGAGAGTTCACTGTATATTATACTTATAGTTAATGTATAACCCTGTGACAAGTTCAAGCATAAGCATTAAAAAAATGGCATGTTATAGAGAACACGTCTCTATCATTGATGAAAATCTAACATTAAATATAGTGAGTAAAATGTATTTCTTAAATGGTAAGTAACTTGATTACATAGGTACAATCGCTAAAAATATTATTATTACTATTATTATTATTATTATTATTTAATTATCTCGGAATATAAACAATGGAAGAGCTTTCGATCTTGTAATTTTCAAGTTTTTAGTAGGTATGAGGGGAAGATGGTTATCGATTGGCCACTTAAACAAAACGTTCTTTATAACGGTATGCTTTGTATAAACTGTTTTCTCATGTTAGCATTGATGTTGCTTTTTCTGTTCTACACATATTAGAATTTAAATTATAAATATGAAAAGTAGAGTAAAAATTAGAAAAAAAAAGCGTTATTGGCTTAATGTTAGAAACCGGTCGTCTTTACTGGACCGGGAGTTTTCTACGAATGGTTGTTGTTTTATTTTTTGAATAAGTATCATCCTAATACAAATCAATTAAATTTGTAAAAGTGTTTTAAGCGTGGTTCAAAGTGTAAAATGCTGGCAAAAAACAACACGAACCACAGAAATTATACAGTCACGCATTAATGATAACTTCGCACTTGCCTTCCCAGGTAGCACAAAAACGTTTAAACGTTTTATAAACGTTTTTAATCCGTTGTCACAACGTTAATAACCATTTTACAACCTTTAAAAAACGAAGTGTGCTACTTGGGTATTCACTTGTATTCACTTGTAGTGCTATTCTAAGTTAAAGAAAAATATTTTCATTCGGATTTGCGTTTAATTTCAACTGATAAAATTACGTTTATAGGAAAGAAGATGTCTTTATGTAACTATTGGTTCAGATACTTCTAATTGGTTTTGCTAATTTAGATACAACCGAATTTTACAGTTACATTAAAAAGTGCAAACCATTAGCCTCGGAATGATGTTGAGGGTTGGGGCACCAGGCGTATTCATAACAACTGAGGTCACCTTATTGAAGGTAACTAGCAGACGTTATGTTATAGTTTTGTTTTTTCGATCAAAAATTAAACAACCATTGCTAATACTTTGCCCTTTGTTTATTTGAATAACCTTTACAGTATACCAACTGAAAATAATGTTTTAAACAGCAACTAGAGAGGTTCTTAAAATGGAGGTGTAAAACTATTTCAAAGGAGGAGTGAGTGTATGTAAATGACAAACTAACTCAATTTGGTAGTTTCACATAGCTATTAAGTAAAGTTTTCACCACTTATTAGTGCAGTTAAAGTGACTGGTGGCACACTTATCTTTTAGGTTCTAGATTAAACAAAACAATTCAAAAAACACATTTCTCTATCTTTTTTTTTGTGTGTGTGTTAGCCTATTTGTATCAAGATTTCATTTGATCTAATAACAATAAGTTCTAATACTAGTGTGTTTTAAATGAAATTATGCTTATTAAATTTGAATGTTGAGCTCGAATTTATCTTGATTTTTATTTATTAAACAAGATTGTACTACTTGTATTGACTACATTTGGGGGGCAGTGGAGTGGAGCATAACCATCACAGTAATGACAACAGTGTTCAAAGGTGGAAGGGGGGTGGTCTAAACCTTGAATATTTTAGAATACTTGCCTTTATACATACCGAAAAACTAAAATTTATTTTTGATGCAGAGATAAAAACGGCAAGCTATCCACTACGCTGTTCTTAATATCAGCAACAACTGTGAAGAATAAAAACACGCTTTAATTTTTAATCGTGATGCTCCATAAGAGGAAAATAGGATTAACACCGGTGAAATGTAAAACAAAGAATCTCTGTTTCTAAACGAAAATAAATTGAATTTTAGTTAGAGCTTTGGAGAGACAACTTACTGAAAGATTAGAAAAGGAACAATCTCAGCTACTATTTGTCTTACGTATCCAAGTTTTTATTAATAAGATCAAAAGATTTCTGAAGCCGAGTAACATAATTTTTATCGCTTTTCTTCGCAATCTCATTTCAAGTAATGCTTGGTGTTTTATTTCAGATTATAGGATAAAATGTTTTATGTGTGTGATCATCATTTTATTTATTGCTAAATGTAATAAAGACTTAAATCTGCTGACTTCTAGTATTTCTTTTAAGAAACTTCCAAGAAAAATAATATTGCATTAGAGTTAAAGTAGTATTTCTATTAGAAAGTTTATATCAACATTTTTTCAAAACTGAGATATTTTTATTGTACTTACTTTAGGAGGCATTATGTGATTACGGCAGGAAATATCACAATATACACAAAGTGTGCATTATTAGGGTTTTCGCTGACATTGAAACACACAAGTTAGCTTTTTTTAACGGTTATCAACATAAGATCTAATTTATTTTTTCTCATTAAATTGATTCAAGGGACATAGCGAGTATTCTTTTAAAGCTTATAGTGATTTGTATTCTAAAAAAAATCTGACATATAAATACTGTTAATGATTAATTACAAAACGTCTAACATTATTATGTTAGACGAAATTCTGCGGAAATCTTTATTTATTTGTTAATTTTTAATTTTGGTTTTCCTCTTGTTACACAACCTAGTGTCAGGTACCGTAAATAAAAGTTACTTGAACCCTAGGGAATTACTTGAGCCCATTAGAGAAAATGATAAAGTCTGGGTTTGGTACTTATTAGTTGAAGACTTACACGTAGTTCCTCGTTTCTCACTAGGTAGAAGCACTCTGCAGTCTCTAACGCTAATACCAAACCCAGATTTTGTCATTTTACTGTTGGGCTCAAGTAACCCCCTAGGGTTCAAGTAAACTTTATTCATGGTAACGTTTTCTTTTTTTTTTCAAAATTTTGAAAATATTAGTAGCAAAATGCAGTTGAACCTTGTTAAAACAAAGGGACCTTAAAAACTTTTTTTTTCACCTTAAGTATCCGAAAAGCAAAATGAAGCGAAAAAATCCGTAAAAAAATGAATTAGAAGTATTTCGTTAAACATTCGTTAAAATTAATGAGGTTCGATTTTTTTTTAAACTGTCACTTTGTCTCACGTCATAAGGCAAGTTTTGAAATCTTAAATTTTACGTAAATATAAAAAAACGTAAGATAAAAAATTACAGATAAAATTTTAAATTAACATTTCAATACAAGTTATCTTTAAAAAAAGATCCTTTGACAGACTGCAGTTTTAAAACTAAATTTGCATTCTGTTCATTTTGGAAAAAGGTAGTTAACCTTAACTACTTAGCTTTGTCCCATATTTTCATACTTCTTGCTACTGGCAATTTAGTAACATTATAAACATGATTATCGTTGAAAGAACATCTAAAACCTCTTAAAACAATCAATAATTTCAGGCGCGTTTCCTAAAAATATCTCATAAATCAAATCTTCTCCGAAGAAAATACATTTTATCCTTATTCTTCGTTTCTTCTGTATTATATTTTAATAAGATCTTTAGAAAAAGTCTGTCTTTTGTGCATTATCTTCTAATGTTACTATTTTGACAACAGCGCAATGAGAAAATTTACAAATAAATCCATCAATCAAAGCTCATTTTGCAAATTAAGTAAATTGTGCAGGAGCTAGCTGTTAATCTTTCAGTAGCCATCTAATCTAAATATAAGAATGGAGCAGAAAAGATGAAATTTATGTCATCCAAGTTTGATGGTTTATAAGATGTTAAAATATGCATGAAAGGTAAATTCATATCTACTTTCTTTTAGAGTGCGAAAAAATATAGATGTGTTCCGGAATTGCAAATACTCATTACTGGCTATTCTTCTAAATTTAGGCTAATTCTAAGAAAGGCTTAATTTGAAACATCCAAAAGAAGAAAAAGGATGGTTGCGTACTTAATGTTGACTTGTGTTCTGGACACTAATTTTTCTACAGATTAATACCACTCATTACCATAATGACTTTTTATGTAGGTGGTTAAGAGGAAATTTTGGCAGTAACAAGTGATTTAGCGAAATCTTTGAGTACTTTTCAAAAATTCATGGAAAATACGTCAGGATATTTTTATGGGTGAAAGGAATGGGCATTTTTCAAAACGTAATATCATGCAGAAAAGTTATATAGCATTAGCATAATTAATGAAAACACAATATCTTGAGATTGCGTGATAATATTGATTATGAATAATAAAATGATTAACGCATAATGTGTGGTTTGCTTTTTTGTTTGGATGAAAGTTTCTTAAAACTTCAAAAAGGCAATGAATCAAAGAAAACATGCGCTATTAAACAGAAATGCTCAGTATTCGTAAGAATTATGGTTTCGTGGAAAGTAAGAAATGCGAGGGTAGTTCAATAGTTAAAGAGATAAATTAGAATGGGAGAATGACCGTTCGCAGTACAAGTTTGATACATGTGGAATATTAAGTACTTTGAAAAGTAAGAACTAGTTGATGTATCAACATTGCTCTGTTCATTTCTTCAAAATTAAGGGTATTATATGGTTTCATGAGTTTTAGAATCTATTTTCCTATTGCTTATTTTTTAATAAATTAATGTGTCTAGAATATGGTGGCAAAGTGAATTTTTAAAATTCGAAGCCATTATAAAGATGCACGGTAAGAAGAGGCAGATATTCGTAGTGCCAAAGTGAGAGACCGACCGAATTGTTTTATGTCAGCTTAATAACTGAAACCTTTGTCTACAAATATATGACTATACAAAAGCCGACAAGTTTAAACAAATTGAAAAAAAGTTAATGCAGTTATTTACGTATGTGCTACGTTTGTAGTTGTAACTCTACTAAAACTTCAAACGCGTTTTTCTCAATGCTTTACTTTCAAACGTTCCTTTATTATGCCTCGGGAACATCATGGTGGATTCCTTTCAAATTTAAAGGTTTCACTCAGCATATAAAAAGGCAAAGAATGGTCTATTGTCACTTCAAACCTTAAAATGCTTCTATCTTTCTTCAACTGACCCTTGACAAAAATACATGAAATTCAAAATTTTGTGTTCCGAAGTTTGTCAAAAATTGTTTTGCATGATACTAAATTATGTGGATATAAGTGTACAGATTTATATGTTAATGTTTCGTAATGATCATAACGTAAGTTTTTAAATAGTTTTTGATATCAATTATAGACCCTGAAAATAATTTAAAATATAATAACAATAAATATACTACAACAAAAACAATCAATAATAGAAACAAATAAACAAAAACAAAAACACAAAAAACAATAAAAAATATAATGCAATACTATGAATGCTTTTAGTGCCTCTAAAAAAGCACGGTCCTCCCCATCCAAGTTAAACTATAATTTATCTTTGCCCTACAGCCTAAAGCACCATAATAAGGATACGGAACTCGAACGTTACATTAAGGTGATTCCACTTAAGTGAATGGGGTTGATTATACTCAGTTGATGTTACAGCAATCTATAAAATAATTTAAACTTCTATTTCTGGTATAGAAACTAGCATCCGTGGATCTTAAATTATAATTACTCAATTAATGTAGGTATTATATGTACCTACTTATATATCAATAAGCCGAAACGGCTGACATATAAACCGACGATATTTAATAAGAGTAATTACATCAGCCACATACCGAACTAAACACAATATTGAATTTGATTTAATTAAACATGACAGACGTTTACTCGCAGCATACGAAAACCAATTTCGTATAATGAAGGGAGTCGAATATTTAGATTAGATGCACCGTCATTATTGATCCTTCTAGGAATCGACTTACAAGAAAAACATATAATGCATGGAGTAAAAACACGTTTTGGGCAGTGATTTATATCTTGCATAATTTGTGTGCACTTTTAGCAAGTATTGGATCAAAAGTTTATTTGTTTAATTGAAAAAGTTTAAATATGATATGTTTATTTATCTACATTTGTAAATCATAATGTATTAGTTATTAGCAAAGAGAATCAGTGCATACTCATAAAATTTAGAGTATTTAATGGCTGAGGGTTTTATTTAGCAATAATGTACTTCATCTTAACAGAATATTGGAGGTAAGTTCTACGTTTGTGATCAGAAGAAAACTATTTCGAAGGATAATGTAATACAATTCTTTAGTTACAAAACTAAATGCCAATAATGCTATTAATGACAAAAAGACATTGTTTTGTGCGACGGTTGGAGCAAAAGTCATAGTAACCAGTTTTTATATTTCAGATACCAGTCTGGTTCGAAAATGGGACAAAGTGTTAACTACATGTGCGTTTTACAAATAAAACTGAAATATCGTGATAGAGTAATTTATTACTATAGTCTAATGGGACATATGACCTTCACGGTACAGAAGAATGACAAAACAGTACACGTACCATTGGCATGAAAATCCTGGGCCGTAAAACCCTCAAAGTAGTCAGTCCCCTGCTACTGTTACCACTCGCTTCTAATGATATGAGAGGGCTCAATACCATCTGCTTCAGAATTTGACGTACTATTTTTATATCGGGTCGTTCAGTGCTATCCTTTGTCTACACCTGTAGTTAACACCTTGTCCATTGTTATGTATATGTCTCATTTCTCAACTGGACCGGTATATGCCAGAAAAAAATGGCTGCTATGACTTTTGTCCCAACTTTCGAATATATATATGTATATAAATGTATCAGTTATATTTTAAAAAGATGCTAATTATTTTACTCTTCACTACTCTCCAATGGATATTCTGTTTGGGAAGGTTCTTTTTTATAAATTTTATATACAATGTATTTTATTAACTCATTACCCGTTGGTATTGCGTTGACGCAACGGTCATTATAAAAAGTCATAAAAAATTCGCTATTTAACTAATTTTTGTACCGCTTTCAGTTTTAGGTTTAAGAACAACCATAGAAACATGTTAAATAAAAAAATTGCCTCAAACATTTTTTTTATATGTAATAAAAATTGTGGTTCTAACAAGTTTTTTTTTTCGCTCAAATTTGTGATATATTTTTCTATCAAAAAAGTTAAAAAAGAAATAAAGTATGGGTTTATATGTGAAATACTCTTAGTCAAGGTCACTTTTATAAAAAAAAATCCATTCAGAAATTGATTCTGTGGAGTATGGAGGGAAAGCAAAAGCAGGTGTTGCGTAAGCGCATCGTCAGCGAAAAAGGGGTAGTCTGACTGCTTGTCTCAACTGCTGTTCCGAAATCATAGATTTCATTTCTATTCTGTGCGTTTTGAATATGCAAGCTTAATTTTTTTTTTTTCGTCTCTGCCTTTTGAAATGCCCAGAACAAGATCTCTTAGTAAAAGAAGCATTCAAACAGGTTTTTGAAAAAAAAAAAAAAAAAAAAAAGATAAAAACTCTGATGATGATGAAGATTTCAGGTTCTACGAGTACTTACGGTAAAATTGAGCTTTGTAAAGATCGTTCCTCGCTACTCCAGAATTCAGAAGAAAAAGGTTTCTGCTCCTCAGCTTTGTATCATTGAGCAATAAACCATGAAAATGGGTAATGTTGATTTGTGCGATAATTTAATTTTAAATTATAAACTTAGAGTCCGAGAGAAAAAATAGTGGCTCATATTTTCAAATTATATAGATGTTGCACAAACAAATGCTTGGAAACTTTCAAGACTATCTGAAGAAGGAAATATAAAGTCACCGTTGGAATTTAGACGAGAGGTTGCACTTAAATTTTTACAGCCCCCCCCCCTTTTTCATAATAATACATAGAAGAAAAGTACAGCTACAGGACTTCCAAGCACATTCAGCTTTTCAATGCTAATATCTGGGGGGCATTTTATAGCAATGTTTACAAATAACAAAAGGCTACGGTGCAAATATTGCTATTGTGTTGTTTCTGAAACCATTGGGGTACCCGAGCCCGAGTAGACAGATCTACCCGATTTAAGTACGGCGTAAGAATAAGTACGGCTTCCTTTTTTACGAGCACCATTAAGGTGGAAGCCCGATTTAGCTCAGAGCGCTCTATTTTCTTAAACCAGACCAAGGGCCGAGCAAACAACTGGTCTTGTACCTCCAGAAGCATCGTTTCACTAGGAGGACTTTGTGACCACGACCCTTATTTTGCGTCGCCCAGCCACCATTAGTAATGACGGTGGATCTTTGATCGGCTAGGATCAAACCCGTGACAATCCGGTTTGGAGTCCGACGCCTTACTGATCGGGCTGACCCCGGCACCATTGCCATTGTCAAACTGTTTATCGTTGCAATACTTGTGATATTGCTCTCCAACTCGATTGCAACGAAGTTTATTATGTATGACCTTGGATAATCAATTTTTTGTTAAATTTAAAATTTATCAAGATTGATTTTTTAAAAACGAATTTAACTTTCTTCTAAAGTTCTCTGCACGTACCGAAACCATATCAAAGCTCATAAAAATTTTACCTGTCTAAAGCGCATTGAAACTTCGGAATTGTATCTTCTCTATCTCTTCTCTACTAATAATAAAGCTGAAAGTTTGCCTCTCTTTCTTTCTGTCTGTCTGTTCCGCGTGTAGCGCCAAAACCGTTCGGTCGATTTTCATGCCACTTGGCACAAAATTAGTTTGTAGCATGTAGTTTTGCACCTCGAAGCGATTTTTCGAAAATTCCATTTCGTTCTTTTTCTACAAACAGTTCTTTTTCTACAATTCTACAAACAGTAGAATTTTGTAATATTTTTTTAGAGGAGGTGTAGTATTTTTTTGTTCCAATTCTCTGGCAACCCTGTCTTTTTCCCGGTGAAGATGCTTTGGGACCCTCCCAGCTGAAGGTGGGTCTGTCTTTCTTTCTTTCTTTCTTTCTTTCTGTCTGTCTGTCCGATTTTCATGCCACTTGGCACAAAATTAGTTTGTAGCATGTAGTTTTGCACCTCGAAGCGATTTTTCGAAAATTCCATTTCGTTCTTTGTCTATTCGAATTCTTAGCGGAAATTCGAATAAAAAAAGAGGAAAGAAATATTTCATTCCCCTTTTTAAGTCTTATGTCATTCGAAAGCTTGAAATTTTCTGCACAAAATGAAGTTTTTTCGAAGTTTCTACGATCCTCAAGAGAGCTGTAGCAATTGTTTTTAGAATCCCAGAATTCAAGGCTTACCTTCAGTAAAGCAAGCCAAACGATTCTAAAATGGTTGAGCTCTAGAATAAAATTTGTTTGAAAAGAGAGATAAAATGAATTATTTTATCAACGGAAATCAACTTTTCATGCTGTTACTATGGTTACGTGTTCATACTTATTTTTGTTTCGTTCTTTTTCCAGGGTTGCCAGAAGTAGTATTTTTGATTCTACGGTAGTATTTTTTCGGCCCAAATAAGGAGCGTAGTATTTTTCTGGCAACCCTGTTTCCAATATACTAATGACTTAATTAAAAGATTTGGCGGATTTTTTTTTTTTTTTTTCATTTTCATAGATTTCGCATTTCAGCAACATTGATTTTGGCAACGTTTGGAAACAGTAGTATTTGTAAAATTTTTTTTAGAGGAGGCGTAGTATTTTTTTGTTCCAATTCTCTGGCAACCCTGTCTTTTTCCCGGAGAAGATGCTTTGGGCCCCTGCTTGGCGCGTTTTCAAAAAGTCAACTACGCAAAATAGCTAGGGTTACCACGCTTGGCGCGCCTATCGCCCATTTAGCGAGAAAAGGGTACCTAAAGCACAGATTAACCAAATATCGTATCAATTGCGATATTGCATCGTTCTTTTTAAAGTGTTTCATTTCGGAAAATGTATTGTTTTGTTTTTTAAGCTAGGAAAAAAAACTTTCTTCTTTTAAACTTTGGTAAGATTTCTGTTGGTTTCTGTTATCAACAAAATTGTTCTTATTTTCTCTTTTGGCTTATTTTTGTGCATCTCCCTTGGAGTTGCATTCGAATGTTCCAAGGGGGTGTTTTACCCCATTTATCGGGTAAATCAGTGTTTTCAATGCAAGGTGATATGAATTGGTTAACAAAAGTGATATGAATTGGCGCGACCACTTGGCGATATATCGCCAAGCTTTTGATCGCCAAGTATTTGACGCCAATTGGCGAAATTTTTTTTTTTTTTTATTTAGGTTCAATTTGGCGCTGTTGGCGATATTTTGCGAAAAATCCACTGAATGATTTTAAAATCGACGATATTTAGGAGATTAATCATTGTAAAACATGTTTTTGCATTGTTTCGTAGCAAACTAGGGATACAAATGTTTGAATTGTTATCTTGCTCACTCCAAGCACTATTTTAGCACTTAAGGCATCTACTAAGAAATTTACACGTAAAATTAAGTAGTGTGGGGTCCATATCAGATCTTTATATCACTTTGAAGGAATTGTAGTTGAATAAAACTAAAATAGAGCATTTTTTCTGCTATATCAATTATTTTACAAATGAACTTTTAATTTTATACCACGGGCAAAGCCGTGCGGGTACCGCTAGTGTGAAATAAAACTACTTAGCATTCGTACCCCTTTTCCGCTGACGTTGCGTCAACGCAACACCCTATAGTTCTAAATGTAAGTGAAATTTTGTTCTTTTTGCAGCATAATACAATTGTATGGACTCAAAATAATAACTTTTATGATTTGTTTCAAAAAAAAATAATGATTTCGAGTTTCGGCGGTTATGGGTTTATTTTGCTCTATTATAACATATCACGCCGAAAATTAATTAAAACACTATTTTTAAAAATGCAATCTCTCTTCCTTTTTTAACCTATTTCCCGTTAAAAATAAAAGAAAGACGAAAACAGTATTAAAAGTAGCTTAATGCATCTAAAAAATATCGCCAAATTAAAAAAAATATCGCCAAGTCCAAAAAATATCGCCAGGTTAAAAAAAAAAAAATAAAAAGGTAAAATGAATATCGAAAAATTAAAAATTTGAAAGTAGGATATTGAGATGGGGAATTTGTGTGTCGGTCGGACGGTTTGTCGGTCGGTCGGCCTGTCGGTCTGTCTGTCACCCCCCCCCCCTAATAACTTTTGAATGAACATTTCGATTTGGACAAACTTAATTTTGTTGGAAAGATCTCGGCGAGTACAGCTCATTCCCATATTTCATTTTTCGATTTGAACAATTTTTGGTTCAACTTTGAGCCGTTCAAACAAGCTGTCCCGCGATATTAACTTTTTAATTAACAGTCCGATTTAAACAAACTTTTTTTTTTTGGTTGAAAGATCTTTTTAAGGATACTTCATTCCAGTATCTACATTTTCGATTTAAATAATTTTTCGTTCAACATTGAACCGTTCAAACAAGCTGTCACCCCTAATAACTTTTGAGTGAACAGTCCGATTTAACATTTTTTTTTTTTGTTCGAAGCATCTCGGCAAGGATACTTTATTACCGTATTTAAATTTTAAATTTTAACATTTTTGGTTCAACATTGAACCGTTCAAGCAACCTTTCCCCACCAAATAACTTTTAAGTGAACCGTCCGAATTGAATAAACTTTTTTTGTTCGAAAGATCTTATCAAGAATACTTCATTCCCGTTTTTAAATTTTCGATTTGATTAATTTTTCGTTCAACATTGAACCGTTCAAACAAGCTCTCACCCCTAATAACTTTTGAGTGAACAGTCCAATTTAAACAAAATTTTTTTTTTGTTTGAAAGATCTCGGCAAGGATATTTCATTACCGTATTTAAATTTTCAATTTGAATTTTTTCGTTCAACATTGAACCGTTCAAGCAACCTTTCTCCACCTAATAATTTTTAAGTGAACCATCCGAATTGAATAAACTTTTTTTGTTTGAAAGATCTCGGATAGACTCATTCCCATAGATCACTTTTCAATTTGAACCATTTTTCGTAAATGATGAACCGTGCAGAAAAAATTTTAACATGAGCGCCTACTTGGAAATTTAAATTGAATGTTGATTCTGAACTTAAAGGCGGATTTCCTTCAAACTAACTTTGTAAGAAAACGGTTTTGATAAAAAATGAATGTAAAGTACTTTTCTGAAAAATCTTCTGTGAGGACTCTGATTCCGACTCCGTACACATGGCGGAAATGCAGTCTCAGAACTGAGGTTGACTGGGCAGACGATTTTTTGTTTATTTATTCATTTTTTTTGTTTAATTATATATATATTTATTTATTTTTATTTTTTTTTGGCCGACGATTTTTTTTGTTTATAAAAATTTTTCATTCACGAGAGCATTTTATTCTTTATTTATATTTAATACCTGGCAACGGATTAAAAACAAAATACGAGACATTTTATTAACGAACGAGGTTTCTTTTCTTTCTTTGATAAAATGTGTTTTGATGTTCTTTGTACTTTTATTTTATTTATTTTTTTTTCTTATGAAAATGATTGGGAAATTTTTCTACGGAAGATCTATAACAGTTACATTCTTTAAAAGGTGCGACAAAACTTTATTTACTCGTTTATTTACTTTTTACTCGTCCATTTCATCTGATGAGAGGGGTATACTTTGCTTTTAGAAATCAGTTTTAAGTGCTATAAAGGTACGTTTGACATAATTTTAAGTTTCAGATTTTCAAGAGAATATTGATTATATGCTAGAATGCCGATGTCGATGTACGGGAAAGTAGGCTCGTTTAGTTCTTGACAGAACTTCTTGTTTTACAATGTACAAGATAACAGTGGTTTATATTTTGTGTAACAAAGACAGCTGTTTCTTAAGCTTACAGCAAAGATTTCCATTGACAAGAGCATTAAGCATTCGCATCTGTCTGAGAATGTGATCAGGGAAAATTCAATCTCATTACCACTTATGGCTGATTTTGAGGCTTGTATTTTTCTCACGGACGTAATTCAATAACATCGGGCACAATACAAGTTGCTACTGGTTGTTTCAATTAACTCTTTTATATTCTAACGTTTTGTCTGAACAACTTTTCTCAGAAATGTTGTGAACTCGGACTTTACATCTAAATTAAGTAGCATCATTTGCGTTCATAGCTTATGTATTGTTCATGAAATTGGTAAGAACTTGTGTGGTCTTCACAAGTAAGAGTAGAAAGTGTAAAAAAAAAAACTCATGGGATACCATATTCCATATTCAACTTCCTTATGGCGGTAGCTCTGCATACACTAAAGATTGCCAGTATACGTTGGAAACACCTTTGGAACAATTATAATTCACTTGAAGTGTTCCAGCTGCCTCAACAAAATACGTTTCGAATGTGCTAATGAAAGTGTATTTGATATGCTCCAAATATGTCCTGCTCAGAATAATCCTCAAATTTACTATTGAGAATAAGTTTGAAAGCAGTTTGATGGCACATTTCAGAGCATATAGGTCATGCATTTAGGAAAGCTGGTGAAATCATAGGTTTTTTTCATGCTAATGTCTTCTCTGGTGAAGATCGTCCGGTACCCGGTGTTGTTTGCAGGCTGATTTTTGAGCTTTCTGTGAAATTAAAAGTACTATCTACTGGTATAAAAAAAAAGTCCATAAGTGATAGGAGAAGTGCACCAAACCGTGTTGTAAATTGTTGCAAAAGAAATAATATGCAGCAATGCGCATCCAAAAGTTTTTAAAAAGTGTGCTAAACCAAATAATTGTTTTAAAAATAGTTCTTAGAAATATTTTTAAAACTTATTAAATCAGTGTTACAAAGTGTTCCAAAAAATTGGATACGTGTCCGTGTTCAAAAATTTGTTCAAACGGCGTACTAAAATCTACAGCGTAGAATAAAGGAAAATGAGCAGTGCTTATCGGAGTTTTAATGTGAACTTACTTGACTTGTATGAAAGGCATTCTTACGTTATTAAAGTCAACCTTTAATTTTTAACTTTTAACATCGAGTTTTAGAGTATTTTTAAGAGTTTCTTGACTTTGAAGCATGTTCTTTTTGTTATGATCTCCTACTAGTGAATCAACCGATTCCACAAGTTAATGAGCAAGATTGGCGATGATTTCAAACATCGCACTTGTCACTGCTGATGTTATAGTTACCAAAGTTCAAAGATTACAAAAGTCAACACCCGTTTCTATCTGAATAAATTACAAAACGTGTTGAAAAACGACATCTGAGTTCGAGCGATAGGCCTAAGAAAAGATTTCTGCCATACGGCAATCGAAGATTATTCTAAATAGCTAGTAACAACCAGGAAACAATTTAATATTGAACACCCCAGACACTCCAATACCTTCCAATTTGTTTGGATTTAACAGTTAGGAGTGGGTCCACTAGCAGAAGATATAATACGCTTTGAAGAAATGGGCAACATTTACGCTTGGACATAAAAATGCACCAATCATAGAACATTACGTGTAAAACAATATTAGTGGAAACACTTTTCGTAAGCAGCGTGGAAAACGTGTTTCTTCTATCCGGTGTTCGAATTTTTCGGCAATTTGGTGACAAGCTATTTATTTCAACGCATCCAAGGTTTTTGAATAAGCTGAGAAATTTATATATATAAAAAAAGGATACTAGAGTAAGTCTTACTAGTTTACCAAAAGCTTAAAATTCGTTTATTGTAACTGTAGTTGCAAGTACTGCGAAGTTAAACATCTTCGCAATCGCTAGCGCATACCTTCCAATAGCCATACCTAAAATGTTGCGGTGATTGTTTGATCTAATTGGCGTCATATATAGGGGAAGTTACTCTTAGACCATGTACATGTAAAAACAAAAACGAAGCAGACGAAATATATAATATAAAAGTAATTTAATATTTAAAAATCACAATATTAAATAAACCTATTTTTCTAAATAAATACTTTAACTTTTAGACTGAAACAAAAAAAAAAAAAAAAAATCCATACCTATCCCCATACAAGTTTGGTTTTATTTTTCAGAACCACCAGTCTTTGTTTTTACTGTAAGCTTTAGTGTAAAGTTTTTAACACGAAGAAAAATATTTGAAACCATCCTGAGCGTGTCAACGCATCAAAACGTAACTAATATATGGTATTTTTCAACAGAATAAACACAATCCATCAAACTATTTTCAACAATTCCTTATTTTGGTTGAAATATGGAACAACGTTTCAGAAAATACTAGGATCTATATTCTCCATGCATGGGATTCAGAAATCATTTTCATAAAATTAGTATGCATGCGATAAATTATTGATATACGTTGGATAGTAATATGTTGAAAGGGATAGGTCATTGTTACGTTTATCTATAGAAATAACTCTCAAACTAAAAATATATCTATTTCTAGAGAAAAAAAAATTTCAAGTATTGATTTAAAAGAAAAAAAATAACGTTTTTACACATATTTTTCCCAGTTAAAGAGCACACCGTTTATTCCAAATTGATGAAATTTTAATCATAAATAAAATGCTAGGACATCATTTTTAAATAAAGTCCGCTATAACATTATATAAAGTACAAACTATTAGGGTAGCGCTTATTCAGATAACACAAGAAAACTTTTAAAAATTAACTCGGGAACGGCCAAATTGACGTTTCAGCTTGTTTATGTAGACAAATGCAAAAGATTAAGATACTTTTCAGGTGTCCGGTAGTTCTGGAGGTCAATTATCTCCAGAACTACTGGACATATGTGAACATAATTTGCTGTACGATTTTTTTTTCTTTTGAAGGACGATTTTTTTTCTGCCAAAAATTATTAATTTAAGAGAACATGGGAACATGTTTTATTATTTATTTATTTTTAATAATTGTCAACGGATTAAAATTCGGGACATTTTATTAACGAGAGAGTTTTTTTTTTTTTTTTGAAAAAAATGTGTTTTAATGTGCTTTCTAATTTTATTTATTTTATTTCTTTTTATTTATTTATTTACTAGCTACTTGGCCCGGCTCTGCACGGAATCTATGTTGAGGAAAAATGTCATGTCAAGTAACTCGTGTGTCTAAAAGTCACGATTAAATTAAAGTCACTAGTTTGCTAGAATGCAGTACGAAAAATTAATCAAGCGCCAAAAATTTTTTTTAATCCGTCCGTTACATGAAAAGCTTAAAGCAAAAGCAAGAATTGTATTTGTTTATGTTCAAGAAAAAAATGGCAACTTTTTTTCATTATTATTTATTTCACCCTATTTAATTTCTTTCACGCTTGTGCGGACGATTTTTATAAATCCAATTTAAAATGGATATTTCCAAATTTTAAATGGGCCACATCTTTTTTCGAAGTGAAGATATCGATTAGTGTTTTTGAAAACCTTTGGAAGAAAACTTTCCTAAAATGTATTTTTTGCGTTCTTTCGAATGAGACCAAGATCGAGACGATCCGATAAGTATTTCGCTAGATAGAGACATTTTGAAGTCCTTTATTCGAAATTCGAACGGATCGGTACTTTTTTCCCGCTCAAAAAATACCCTACGATCCTTCCCGAGTGTCCAAGTATCCCCCTGCCAATTTCGTCCAGATCCGACGTAAACTGTGGATTTGCATGAGGTACAAACACACACATAAACACACACATTCTTTGTTTTATTTATGTGGATTTTTTGAAAACGATTAAGGAATTTTTCCATGGAAGATCTATAATAGCTGTATTGTTTAAAAGGTGCCCCATCTTTATTTATTCGTTTATTTAACTTTTATGTGTCTATTTCATTAGATAAAAGAAGTATGATTTGTTTTTTAGAAATAAAGAGCTAAAAATGAATGTTTGACGTAATTTGCAGTCTCTAATAATTGAGGGAATATTAGTCCAGGATCTGACAGCACTTCTGTAGGAATGTTTGAGTACGGAGATTTTTTTTTCAAAAATGTTTAGTAGGTTCCCTAGGAAGTATATTGGACACGGGTGGACATTCGCCACCTGGTGCGTTTTTCTGCTATGACGTCATCAAAGATGGCGGCCGCTCGCTCTCATAAATGTTATATAAATGCCCGGCACTTTTGTAGGAAATTTAAATAGGGAGAATTTCTTTTCAAAAATATTCAGTAGGTGTCCTAGAAAGTATTTTAGATTAGGGTGGACATCCGTCTCCTGGTACATTTCCCTGTTATGATGTCATCAAAGATGGCGGCCGCTCGATCCTATATAAATGCTCATATCTATGTTACTATTTGACCAATTTGCATGAAAATTGCAAATTTTTTTACTAATTTGTATGATGCTATTTGTCTTTAAGCTGCACTGTTAAAAATTTATTCGAAAAAATAATTGAAAATCGATTTATTGATTTTTTTCTTTTTTTTTTTTTTTTTTTTTTTGTCATTTTTCACTACCAAGACTTAACCATAAAAAATGGTATTAACTCTTTTATTTTTACGAGAAAATGCTAATTTACCGCTTCTTTCATGCTAAAAGATACAACTGTATTACGAACCAGTAAAAGTTCTGCTGCCCAAGCGATAGCAAGAAAAATATAAACTTAGTTAAAATATATGTGAATGAGAAGAAATAAGAAAATTCAGGCGTGTTGTAGCAGTTTAGGAGAACTTTTTGATCTCTTTTTACAGTTCCAATGTTGTTATTGATTATGATCTTTCTACTCTGAAAGAATATTCGAAGAACCGCCTTTACCATCCTGTAGTGCTAAAGGTACAATGTGCAAAAATATTATCTCAATTGATGGCCCTTGGTACTCTTTGCACAACAAGGTGGCAAATTATCAAAGTTAACATTCTTCACATGAGGATAACAGCTATAATCTTAGTTCATCTAAAAATTTACAGAATGACCCTTTCCGTATTACCTGCACTGCGTATTCTTTTGCTTGATTTACGAATTTGTTCTACATATTCCACTCTGATGATATACCAAATTTCTCCAAATATTTCACAAAAACACGATGAACAGCGGTTTTTTTAGTAAAAAATGTACTTCAGTAATTTGGTCCAGATAGTGCGTCATTGGAATGTTTTCACCTGTTTTTCGGTGAATATTACGAACAGACTAAGTCGCGTAGAATCCAAAACTCCAGCTCCCCCAAAGTTCCTGAACACCAAATCGCTGAGTATAGCAGGAAAATAAAGCTAACACTGCTATCTAGAAGTCTGCTTCCTCTGCTTGTCAAGCAATTTAAGTCCAAGTCTTTCCACATTGTAATATCAGTTTGTTTCCTGATTATGCCCAAAAACTGTTGTTTAGGACAGGCAGAGTAGGGTGGGTCGAAAAAAGCTTTTTTTTCTGATCAATTTCTAATAGCACGAAAAACTTGCCCATGGGCATCCTAATAACGGGAAAAATAATAAAAAAAATAATTAATTACTTTTGTAATCGCGCAAGAGCTCTAAAGTTTAGAAAAAAAGAAAAAATTCTGTAATTTTTAAAGATAAATATTTTTTTCAAAAAATATTTTTTTAAATTTCTAATAGTGCGGAAAACTTGCGTATGGGCATTATAATAACGGAAAAAATAATGAAAAAAATATTTAATTACTTTCTGTATAAGCGCAAGAGCTCTAAAATTTAGAAAAAAAGAGAAAAATCTGTAATTTTTAGAGGTGAATCTTTTTTCAAAAAATATTGTTTTTTTTATTTCCGATAGTGCGGTAAACTTGTGCATTGGCTTCCTAAAAACAGCAAAAATAATTTTAAAAAAAATAATTATTTTTGAAACTACGCAAAAGGTCTAAAGTTTTGAAAAAAAAGAGAAATCTGTAATTTTTTTAAAATGTACAGTTATTTTTAAAAATATTTTTTTTTATATTTAATAGTATAAAAACTACTCTTGTAGTTATAGAAATTGGTTTTAAAAAACTTGGGGTACATTGCCGTTCGTTTGAATTTGCGGCAAAAACCCTAAAAATCCTTATTATTATTATTATTATTATTTTTGGAAAAAATCACATATCGCAGCTTATTGCACATTTCAGCATATTTTTTACAGATTCTAAAATAATACTAAATCAAGTCCCACTCCCACCCTACCCAATCAACCAACCTCTTTGGGTGTGCTTACTTACACCTTTTGAATTCTGACTTCGAATCAATTTTTTGCATTAAAGATTTTGATTTTTAAGTTGTCTTAATACAATCTTCTCGGTTTTCATGCCCTCAAACTTAAGCAGCAGCCTTTATAACTAGTTTTACACACCTCTCCACTGCCTGAGTGTGGCAGGGAAATTTCAAGTGCTCAAATTCTGGAAGGGTTTTTTTCTTTTAATAGGGTGGAAATATTTTCTGTAGACATATTTGACAGAAGAGGTGGAGGTGTCAACTTACAATTTGTCCAATCAATTGGTTCAGGATAGTCAGTGGCTTCAAAGTTAATTGAAGAAAGCTTGAAAACTCTAATGTGGCCCACTACTGGCGGCTCATTTCTGGCTTTCAGTATCTTCCTATAGCATAACTCTCTAATGTGCTGTCTGTCATCCATTATCATCGCCAGCATGATATTCTCTGGATGGCAGAAGAAAGAGTTTCTCTGAATGACTGGATCGATATTTTTTTATATTGTCCGGAAAATGTCTAGTTATTTGAATGATCTTTAATACATGCTTCGGACCATCTTTCACAATGTTGTGCACTTTAATATTGAACCAAACCGGAGCGTAGGTCTTTACAATGTAATTTGCAAGGGTTTTCATTTCGCTTGTCGGACTTATTTGGGAAATATAAGGTCTTAACACCCGTTTTGCACAAGTTAACCATCTGGAATGGCTGAGCGTTCCAGCATTTTTAGCTGCTAATTCTGGATCACGGCTTCATGTGCTGACAGCTTGAACAATGTCTAAAATATATTTCTGATCTTTACTGAAGTCAGTTTTATTTATTGTGATGGTAACTTCAGATTGAATAGACACAAAATCAACAACAGGATTTTTTTTCACAGTAAGTCAGTTGCTTGCCAATTGGACCACTGAATAATGCTGGCTCAGTTGATGTCCCGTCTAAGTGCTCAAACAAATGTTTATAAGGAAGCTCATTTAAGTGTAACAAACAAATAAACCACTGCAGTGGTCGCTGACACTAAACTACAATGTTCCGTACAACACCATTTTTCCAACCAGTGTTTGTAGCTGTCCCATCACATCCGATAACTTCTACTGCACTCATGTCAAAATCTTCCTTTTTCATACAATCGAAAATTATTGTGGCAATATGTTTCAAGGCCACTTTAAGTTTCTCGAGGAATATGCAGTATATGTGTGTAAAATGTGAAAACGGGTTGTTATGTGTTACGGCAGCTGTATGTCAGCTTGCGAATTTATGAAATACAACTTTTGCTTAAAAAATGTTGTTTTAAGGCTTTATGCGAGAATTCAAACGAACGGCAATGTGGCCCAAGTTTTTTAAACCCATTTCAGTCACTAACAGAGTAGTTTTTAAAGTATTAAAAATATAATAAATCATTTTAAAAAATAATTATATATTTTTAAAAATTACAGATTTTTCTCTTTTTTTCTGAACTTTAGAGCTCTTGCGCGATTACAAAAGTATTTAATTATTATTTTTATTATTTTTCCCGTTATTAGGATGCCCATGCGCAAGTTTTCCGCACTATTAGAAATTTAAAAAAGTATTTTTTGAAAAAAATATTCATATTTAAAAATGACAGATTTTACTCTTTTTTTCTAAACTTTAGAGCTCTTGCGCGATTACAAAAGTAATTAGTTATTTTTTTAATTATTTTTCCCGTTATTAGGATGCCAATGCGCAAGTTTTCCGCACTATTAGAAATTTAAAAAAGTATTTTTTGAAAAAAATATTCATCTTTAAAAATGACAGATTTTTCTCTTTTTTTCTAAACTTTAGAGCTCTTGCGCGATTACAAAAGTAATTAATTATTTTTTTTATTATTTTTCCCGTTATTAGGATGCCCATGGGCAAGTTTTCCGTGCTATTAGAAATTGATCAGAAAAAAAAAGCTTTTTTCGACCCACCCTAAGGCAGAGTAGCATCTTGAGAGATTTTAATAATATGTATAACAATACTGCTACATTATTTCTACGCTTTCAGACTTTTTAGGGTGATACTACCAATATCTGATCGAAATAATTATAATAATTAAAAAAAAGAACAGGAACTGCTTCGGCAAGTGTTGGGTTTTTATCTGTCATAACCTCTCGTGTAGAAAAATTCACTATATAACAGGACTTTTCATCAGACTTGAGCAAGGTTTCTTCTCTTATGATAACAATGCACCTACTTATAATTTTAACATAAACTCTTGTTCATTAAACAATAAAGACTTTTCAGGTAGTTCATACTGAAAGAGCTCTTCCACGTTAGAGAAACGAGCTAAAAGTTTTCGCATCATAAGGTGAGGCAGGTGAGGCTGAACGTTTGACTTCTTTTTACTGGCTTTCCTTGTATTAGTACAAGCATTTTGTGCTTTTTCCCATAGAAAGGCGGCCAATATGGCTCAATGAATGGAGCTTGAGCGATCTTGACTCTTTTTACCTCGTATCTAGTAAAGCACAGTCTCCAGTATGTCTTCAGTTACCAGTATTAAATAAGTTTAATATATTTTTCATTGTATTGAAGCCAGTGTTTTTGTCAGTAAATAGTGTGATGTATTCGGAAGTATATTAAACAAGTTACTTTCTTACAGTTTATATTTAAACATTGAGACAACTTTTGCACTAAGTTCAGAGTTTGCTTCTTAGAAAACTCATGGTAGATGTTCAAACCATTTCTCTTTTGGACAAAACCGTGGTTAGTTCCAATATCATATACGATTCAATAAAACACATCAGATATTAGACTTTTCCGAAGATATTTTCCTAAGCAGCATATCACAACTGTTGCCGTTCGGAATGCAATCAACCACTTTACAATATTAGCAAATTTATCTGGAATGTTTATTTGATCACATAAGATAACATGTACACACCTTCGTCATAGGTTGCCGATGGTAGATAGTTCTGGCCAGTAGCGTACATAACACCTCGAAACCCCCACTGAGCGAGAGGGGGGGGGCATGAGATTTGAAGGCGCACCTTAAAGAAATATAGCGCTATGAGTTACACGGGAAAAATATTTCTTATAGTTTAATAGTGAAGTAGGCGGTGCACTTGTAAATCTAGCAAGGTGGTGAACCTAAGTCTATGTACGCTACTGGTTCTGACCCAGCTGGTTGAGGACACGATTGAAATTCATTTTAGCTGCGTAAATAGTCGCATGCTAATTTATATGGTATAGCATCACTAGCAAAAATCAAAATTGTTGTTACTGTGGATTTTCTTCAAAGCTCAGTGTACAGGATGGTAAAACCGGTCCTTCATATATGTTTTCAGAGTGGAAAAATCATGTTTTCAGAGTGGACAACATCAGAACTGTAAAAAAGATCAAGTAATTCTCCTAAACTGCTACATGTCTGAATTTTCGTATTTCTTCTTGCATTCACCTCTATTTTAACTAAATTTAAATTTTCCTTGCTATCGTTGGACGAGCAGGACGTTTTACTATTTTGTAATACAGCTCTATATTTTGTCATGCAAGCAACAGTAAATAAGCATTTTCTCGCACAAACAAAAGGATTAATACCATTTTTTATAGTTAAGTCTTGGTAGTTAAAAATGAAAAAAAAAAGAAAAAAATCAATAAATTGATTTTTAATTATTTTTTGAATACATTCCTAACAGTGCAGCTTAAAGACAAATAGCATCAAACGAATTAGTAAAAAAAATTGCAACTTTCATGCAAATCGGTCAAGTAGTAACACAGATATGAGCATTTATGGGATCGAGCGGCCGCCATCTTTGATGACGTCATAACAGAGAAATATAACAGGAGATGGATATCCACCCCACTCTAAATTATTTCTGGGACACCTACTAAACATTTTTGAAAAGAAATTCTCCCTATTTAAATTTCCCACAAAAGTGCTAGGCATTTATATAGCATTTATGAGAGCGAACTGCCGCCATCTTTGATGACGTCATAGCAGAAAAACGCACCAGGTGGCGAATGTCCACCCGAGTCCAAAATACTTCCTAGGGCACCTACTAAATATTTTTGAAAAAAAATTCTCCGTACTCAAACATTCCTACAGAATTGCTGTTCGATCCAGGACTATATTGAGGGAAGGCCGATGTCGATGAACGGGAAAGTATGCTCGTTTCGTTCTTGACAGAACGTCTTGTTTCTTTTTCTGACGCATATTGGTCTAATTCATTGTCTTTATAACTCATTATATTTATTATTTCCGCCACAAATTGCATTCTTGCCGTTTCTTTTTTTCTTTATTATATGTATAAATATATTTCAAACAATAAAAGATAAATTTAATAATAAGAAAAATTTCTAAGAACATAAATGCACAAGCAAAGCAACAAATTAATTTTCTTAATCCATTCAATTCTAATGAAATTTGCTAAATTAGATTTTTTAAATATTAATATTATTATTTAGAAATATTAATCGAAACCTAATGTACTTTTACACTGACTTTTTGATGCCAAATAAAGTGGGAAATATGATTATATTGCGCAAAGCTTTAACCAATTTGAAAAAAAGGAAAGAAAAATATCGTATGTACCCTGATAGGAACATTTTTGTAAATGCTGATCGACCTTTGAAAAGCATTAAAAGTTTTTTTTTTTTTAATTGCCATTCAATTTGATTGCATTTGTCACATGCATGCTCTCTTTAGTTGTTTTCAGGTTCTTTTAAAACTATTTCGGACTTCATTTTTAGTTTAATTGCATTTCCTCAGTTATAGTAGTTTTTAAAATTAACAACCCGAGTATTTATTTCTTTTAAATAATTATTGTAGGAAAAGGAATTTCCTTTTTTATTTAATTAAGCTAACTCCGAAAAGGAAAAGTAATTACGCTTTCCAACTCTTATTTACAGAAGAATGATTTCAATGGAAATACTATCACGAAAAGGAAATTAGATTTTAAATACATTTTTCAATCTTTCTTTTTTATTTATTTCTTCCCA
This sequence comes from Uloborus plumipes, assembly GCA_038373865.1. Taxonomy (NCBI): domain Eukaryota; kingdom Metazoa; phylum Arthropoda; class Arachnida; order Araneae; family Uloboridae; genus Uloborus; species Uloborus plumipes. The sequence goes on from JAXGGA010006353.1 coordinate 50,932, forward strand.
TCCTTATTGTTAATGAGAGGAAAAAAAAATATTTTAACTTATCGGTTTCCTTTTTTTTTACGTCTATAAAATAAAAATAAGAAAAACTTTTCAACATTATTTTTTTCTCTCAATTCTTTCAAACTTAGTTTTTCAATTGATCTTAGAACACGTATGAATAGTTGTTTCACATAGGAATAGTATATTTACAGATTCAGTGAATTGGCATAATATTTATAAAGAATGACAATATTTTTTCCATATAATTACGGAAATTATGTAATAACTTGTGTAAAATTGTAAAACTACTTCTGAAAATATTTATAATGCGTTTTTATTCATAGTATCATAAATTAAGGTAAAAAACTTTCCCAAAAATACGATAACTTGCTAAAATACAATCAAGAGCGAGTACATTTGGAATATTTTGCCAAGTAAGAGCTGCTGAGTAAAACTACAACAGACAAAATAGTGGCGCCGCAACGGGATCACGTGATCTGTGAGTGAGTGCAAAGGTCAACGTTTGAGAGCAAGCGTACAATTATCGCTGTGACACTGACATGAGAAATCTGAGATAGCCAATTTTTAACAATGAACTCTAGGTATCATTTGTCTGCAGATATACGATGGAAAACCATTGGCAGACTAGAAACAGGACAAAGTCAAACAGAAATGCCCATATAGCTAAATGTGAATCCTTCTATGGTTCATAGACTTTAGAGTCAATTTCAAACAACAGATTTGGCATTCGCCAGAGGTTCTGCAAAGAACGACCAAAATCTACGACGAGCGCTGACGACCGATATTGAACGTTTGTGAAAGCATGAATAAATCCTGTACCCCGACTCATATCAATACCTTCCTTGCTGTAGCTACCTGAAGGTCGGTGCAATCTAAACCGTGGCTAGAAAGCTTCATGAATGTGGTGGGCATGTGAGGCGACCAGCCATTTATGTCCCACTCAAATCACGCCATAAAAGGAACGATTTTCAGTGGATGCGACATGTCAACTGACAAATGATCAATTATGAGCTTTTCTTTGTTTAGATGAGTCTTTAGATTTAGTCTAAAAAGCGATAGTAGACTTTATTTAGTACACACAGAACCTGGAATACATCATAATCCATCAAACATCCTTGAAAGGGATGCATACATAGTGAGACAGTATTTACATTTGGGGTGACATCTCTTTAGGTGGACCTACATACTTCCATTCTTTTCCAAAGGAAACCGTGAAAGCTCAGTTTTGTAGAGACGACATCCATGACACTTATGTGGGCCCATAAGCTGGAGCAATTAGTGATACTTTCCTCTAACAGGTCGTCAATGAAAGACCAATCAGGTTTCTCATCGTATATGATTATCTTCAACAGATAATAGTTCTACACATAAAGTTGCCAGCGAAATCCCCGCTTTGATTGATATCGGGGACGCTTGGGATGGTTTAGGGAGACGCCAATCTGCTCTCAGTTTGCCTTCTCAGACCTTTGCCACTCTTGTAACTGCTTTGCAATAGCAGTAGCTCTTTCGTCCTAGGGAACTGATAAACCGCACAATTGATGGCATTGCATAACGCAGTATTACTACTGTTGGATATGAGCCTTGAAAATAAGAAATAATCATCCTTTCGGGCACGGGACATCTCCGCCGCAGCGTAGGACATCTCCGCAGCACAGTTTTTATCCAGTTTTCTCCCATGAGACATCTCCGCCTCGTTTCTCCCGCTGTCTTCGTACAAACAGGACAACTCCGCCGATTGAGCTAGTTGGGTGCAGTACTTGGCGAAGGAAATTTGGCAAAGTTTAAATTGATTTATGCTCCATCCTGTGTTTTTCTGATTCATTGATCTAAAAGAAGTTTATTTAAGTCAGCTGTTAGTCGCCAAAACACGATGTGTTGCGAAGAATGGAAGTATAAAACCAGCAAACCCTTTTTAACCCCTGGAAATGGCACGGCGGATTTGTCCTGTGCAAGGCAGAGGGGGATAAGAGTCGCGGAGGAGATGTCCCATGTGGGGAAGGGGGCAGTAAAATTTGCAGCGGAGATGTCCTCTTCCGATCCTATCTACCTCCAGGCGACAAAATTTGAGTTTGGCAACAATTGAAAAAGAGAATAAGATTTGAAAATTTCGATATGAAGTAGATTGTAAAACGTTTTGTTATTTCTGTAAGAATTTTCCTTTAAAATGTAAATATGGCCAATGAACCTCATTTTAATATAAGCTTTTCTCCATGCAATATGTCACCACTTCAATATTTTAAAGATACAGAGTAGATAACCGCCCAATAAATAATAAGAAAAATGTGTTACTCAGATGTAAAATTTGGCGCCCCGGGTGGGATATCTCTACTCAGTAAATACAGATGAAGTGATGACAAGATCGCCATTAAGTTGGATCTGATGAACTCTTTGTTTGGTTACCCTCTTGAAGTTTAAGACAAGGAAAGTTGCAACTGCTTGCCCTGATTTAGAAAATAGAACATGCATCCAATTTATTGAAGCAATAAGATATTGTTTGTGAATTGTGCAAATTGCAGAAGAATTTATTTAGGAAAATTGCAATATTTAAAAGATTGGATGCAATTTATAAGGCATTGCATACTGCTGTAAGATCGCAAGCAATGAAGCTATTTAAATAAATTGATGCGAAATTAACAGAAGGTAACATTCATGAAGATGATTTAGACCAACTTTTGGCGGAGTTAGATTTGAAAGAAAAGGAGCTTAATTTTCTTGACATTGAAATTCGAAAAACAATAGAATTAAATGATGTGGAAGAAGTTTTAAAATGCGATGAATACATTTCAAGCATAGTAATTTGGCGATCAAAATTAAAACACGCGAAAGCAAAATTTGAAACTGGTTCTAATTTTATTGCGCCAACTAAAACTTCAAATAACTTGGAATGAAGAATTTTAATTCGAAAATTTGAATAGTCTGACATATATATTTAACTAGTTATTGATAAATATGACGATGATCTATCAGATTGGCTAAGATTTTGGGATCCCAAACGACAAAAATCTGAAGAAGATGGAATTAAAGAAGATATGAATTATTTCGAAACAGCTGTCGAACAAAAGAAAGATTGCAGATACGAAATAAATTTACCATTCAAGATGGATAAAGTCGTGCTAGGAAAAAATAACAATTTAGCATCAAGAAGACTTGAATATACCTATGGAATATCAAAAAATTAGGACTTCGAGAAAAATACGAAGATTCTGGCGAATGGATTCAAGGAAGGATACCAGAAGAATTTCAAGATTCCGAGCTGACCAAGAAAACTAACTCAAAGGAAATGACAGCGATAGTGGATACACAGCTGATAGACAGTACTTTGCTAAAAAAAATGATTCCTGGAGTAAACGTTTTCCTCGAAATTGGCAAAGGAAGAGAAAACCCTTAAAATGTGCAAGAAAAAGGTAGTGATAAGATAGTGCTCACTCCACATGGTACACGGAAAACTGCACACGAAAAACCTCTAAGAATATGGAATCATGCGAAAGATGAAAATGCTAAGAAAATGATAACAAGTCTGTTGGCGAGAAAAGATGTTTTAAATGAACCTGGCCCGCCAACACGGAACTAGATCACGATGCTTATTTCAACTATTGTTGTGATTGTAAATCGCGTCGTCGTGAAGGAAAAGATACATAAAGAATGTTAACTGTCTCAAATCAAGTGGAAGTTTGACCCTCCATTAGCCTCATGGTGGGGAGTTTTCGGGAAAGTCTTAGAAAATGCTCAAGAACCTTCTTCAAAAGATTTTAGGACATTTTTCCAAAACGTATGATGGCCGGATTTTTGAGCACTTTTTGAACTGTTTCATATAGAACTTTCAATTGAACAGTAGACTTTCCCTGTTTTTTTTAGTTTTAATAGGGGGGGAGCATTGCTATGGGGAAAAAAAAGTTTTTCTGAATTTAACATTGAACCCCCTAGGATGATACAATGTTATACAAAGATGACATAACAAGCAAGTTTTTTGGAATATCTCAAAAATTGTCCAAACTCTGGGTGTTTTTTCAAATTTTGACTTTATTTCTCGCTTTTGCATTGCTTCGAAAACATTTTGAACAACAATAAGGAAATAAAAATGTTAGATTAACTTTCTTTGGTGATACAGTCTAAGTTAAATATTGTCACAGTCTGTATTTGCTATATTATTAATTAAAACATGACTAATTAGTTCAAAAATAATTGTTCTTGTAGAGGAAACATCTACGGAAATATCTATTATCGGCTGAATAATGATGATTTGTTCCCCTTTGGTTTTATGTATGTCATCTTGTACTGGCCATATCCAATACAAGTTTGAATCTTTTTTAACCCTTTTCATATATTTTATCCTGTATGTATCAGTACCTTCATCTAATTTGCTTATGACTTGACCAACACCCCACTCTCCATCCCAAAGTGCAACAACCATTTCATTCTCATGCACATCTTGCAATGGCAGTGGATCATCTACAGATTCTGCATTTGTATCAGATGTATTACATAAAACAGCTCTGATATCATCAACAGTTGCAGTAACGTCATGAACTTTATGGCCATATAGGACCTTTAAGTTGCTCATAATTGTCTCGGGACTTAACCCTAGTTGCTTGAAAAGTATGTGGTCTTGTTTTAAATCTCTGAAATCACTCTTAGCTATTTTTACCAGTAATTTCAAAACTTTGCACTTTTCACCTTCATCTTTGACTTTTCCTCAATTTCTTCATAATTAGTTGGAATAATGGTGCAATTAAGTAGAAATTCTTTTTTATGGTAAGCATTTTTCTTTCCTGTATTATCTTCACTGTGTCAATGTTGGTGCTATGCACTGTTTGAAAGAATCTGTTTTTGGGATAACAGTTTTAAGTGTTTTGAATTGTTAACTGATGTTTCATTATTTATTTTAAATTCATTATTGTATGACAAAATTATATTTTTGTCATAAAATAATGAATTTAAAATATATCTTGAAATTGAAAAATAATTGTTTCCTTTTCAAAAAATTAAAATAATTAATAAATGAGATAAATAAATAAATAAAACAATTAATATGGTGTTTATGTGATAAAAAATATGTATAATGGGACTGCAAAGCCATTATTCTAGAAACAATAACGAAAGTTTTTGATAGAGTTGAATATTGCAGTTATTTCCATCATGTAAATAATAACAATAGTAATTGAAAGCATGATAAGTAGTAATTGAAAATCCATTCTTTATATTGCCGAGGTTGTTTCTGGATATTCAGCCTATCATTGCAATTTGCCCATAAAGAAAAATGACGAAAAATTGGAAAATGCTTTAATGACCTTGAAATATTAATGACCTAAAATTATCATCCGAAATTCTATTTCAAAAGCTTTAAAATAACACATACTAAAAGACTCAAGCTCTTATAGCAGCGATAAAAAGATAATTCTTCTTGTTAAAAACCAAACTTTATTTTTTGCCACTTCTTGAGTTTTTACGGATGCGCACACAAGAACTAAGTTCAAAAATATCTAAAAAAGGTTTTTCCAGCGGAACATAAATACAATAGCTCCTGTAAATTTTAATAGAACAAATTGACATGAACTTTGAAGGTCCATGTCTCTTTTTCTTTGATTTCAAGTGGAATAACGTACATATTTTTGACCTGCAATATCCCCTTAAAACTGGTTTGTCTCAAAAATAAGAATAACGTTATTCAGTTACGAAAAGTGTGCTCTTTCTAATGATGTAAAGAAAATTGAAATTCAATATGACCCTTTTGAGATATTTCTCTTTGAAATTGAAACAAAATTGAGAAACAAATTTTTTGACTGGAATTTCAAATCACATAATTCAGCAATTTATTTGCGCTATCAAGATGCCATTTGCACACCTTTCGGACGAACTATCAGGCTACAAACGAGGAAAGAATTAGCTTCAGAAAGTCATTCTCTCGGCAGATACAAGCTGATAACCAATTGTCAAAATTTGACAAAATACGATTTTTTACCAACTTTGGCAGCAAAGTGCAAAAAATCCACAGTGCTTTGAGTTTTTGTTCTAAAATTAGGCTATTCTACCCTAAACAGTGATTAGAATCACCAAATTTGAGCCTGATAATTGTCTTGGGTCGCGAGCAATAAAAGCACAAACTTGACGATTTGGTTTTTTTTTTTCAAGACACGAAAAAGATGCCTTTACAAAATAATTTTTATTGGCTGAACCATAAGACTTATGGAGCTATAATTTGGTACGACTTCATGGAAGTCGTATATATACTTCCAAAAAAAATTTCATCAAAATCGAAGGGGTCGAGTGGGGCCGCCTCGTACACTTGACATGGATGACCCTATAAGAAATACACACAATTTATTACAATTTAACTACACAATGCACGTTCATGCATAACACTATTTTCACTTAATTAGAGAAAAATAATATTTATTAAACGAATTTATTGTTATTATACAATATATGTTAAGTAAAGATCAAAGGTAAATTTTACCAATCTTTAAATTTTCAATATACGTTTTAAATCAGTAAGAAAAAAAGAAAAAAAAAATTGGAACGAACTTCAAACAAATATGTAATGAATTTTAAACCATATCGGACAGTGGAAAATTAACGTTCATCAGAAAGTTTGCAACGGAGCACCATTCGGAGGGAAATTGTTAAGAAAAGCGATAAAACATGTATTTATGGAGGCTTAGCAAGATAAGATAAAACAGGAAGAATAAATCTTGTTTTATGTTCGCCAGATCTCTTTTTTAATCTTTTCGTATCTGAGCTCCACCGTTCTTACAGAAATTCAATTTGTTTCAATTTAGGATAAAGATATCACTTTTGCGCTAGCCTTCGTATTAGATTATTTCAGATTTTGTGCTTTCAAACTGCATTTCTCAAGATAAATGTTTTTAGTTTTATGAAAAATATCTGAAACTATAATATTATTTATATCCTTAATACATTTTTCTAGTTGTACCTCGATTAATACACAATAGAAACTCGTTTTATAAGTATACATTTAATATAACTTTGCTTATACGAGAAAATATGCAATGAAAGAGTGTATCAAAGAACGAAAGGACGGCCAATTACAAAAAAAAAAAGAAAAGTTTCTAAATCCAATGTTTTTTAATCAAAATTTTTGAAACGATTTTGCGAGTACAAAAACCAATACTGCACTTCAAAACCTTTATTTTTAAGGACTCCTAAAATTATTTTTTTGAAATAGAAATATAAACGCAAAAAAATCTGCAGAAAGTTTGATTATTTTTGAAACATGATTAAAAAAACTTGCAGAGTATTTAGAGCAAACTAAAAGAAAAAAAAAACACATGTATTTTCCGCAGAGTGTATTGAATGCAGATTTTTTCTATCTTCTAAAAGTCTGAAGAAGTCTTTTAAAAGCTTTCAAAAAACTCTTTTTTTTCACACTTTTTCAGCAGAATATTGTTGCTGGGGTTCTTGGAAACACTATCATGATGGTCAACCTGCCTTAAAGTACGCGATACATTTCAATTAACGTTATAACGCGATAGTTTTTACATGCAGAAGAACTTCAGGATGATGCAGAAAATTGTTATTGTTCATTCCGAATGGCTGCCGTTGAACATCATTAAACAGTCAACCTTTGGAACTTGCTGAAATTCGTCAAATATTGATTTCGAGGAAGGGAAGGGGGTGGTTACCCGAAAATTCAGCATTCCTCATCAATGCATGGTTTATAAATACGTTTGAAAGCATGTATATTTCTTTTCAAATGCACTTTGAATAATAAAAACGCATGGATTTATGAAATAGTTTTTCTATTCTGTACTATTTTTGCTTTTCCTAGACTCTGCCTCCCACGACTCTTTTATGAAGACTTTTCGTTACTTTTTCCTCCCCATCATTTTCAGAAAAACAGATGCTTGGTTTTTATTCTTAAGCCGTTTTCGTACACCCTTAAGATTTTTTTTTTAAGTTTTCGCAGTCGAAGCAAATAAGCAGAGTGTTATAAAGTTCTGATACATGCATTGTTGTTTTCTGATACATGTGTACAATGTATATCACAAGTAAATCTTTAAAGTACCCCGACAGGGGGGAAAAAGGTGAATTATCCGCAAGAAGTCCTGGCTAAATTAATGTCATATTCAAAGATGGGAGTCTAAGAAAACGAATAAAGATCCAATACGCAGCCTAGTTAGAAAAAAAAGTTTTTTGTTAAGCATGCATTTTTTAAAACGTTGAAAACACAATGCATTAAGATTGTTACACTATTAGACTCTTATTGCTTTCACAAAGTTGATATGTATTTTGTCATGTTGGATAACCACCAGTGAACTTCAGTTGGTTCAAATGTACTTTTGTACACTTTACGTGTTTTACAATCATGCCACATTGATTGTTTTATTAGGAATGAAATAGGAGGTAAGCCACATTTGTGTTTAAACTGAGCAGTCAACAATTCTTTTAAATGTGCGTTAATTAAGCAATTATGGTAAAATTTATACAATCTGTGATATGCTCACTATCTTTTTCTATTTAATGCATGTATTTCGTTTTTTTTTTCTATTATAAAACTTGTTTTTTCCGTTCGACAAAATAGCTACTTTATTGCGCATTAATTTTTCATGAGTAATTTGTTTTCCCAGTACTTTTATGGGTTGTTTAAAACGCTAAAGTAGGGGTAACAGCATACAAATCATTTACAATGCACCCTAAAAAAAGACCAACACGAAGTTTTATGAATTTTTTCTAGATAAAAATATATAATGCATACAAATGAAAGGATAATCTGATTTTAACTTAAAGCAAGGCAGTTTATATATCGAAGCACATTTAAATATTTAAAGGCTCTTTTAAAGAAGTCTATGTAACGGCTAAAAACAAAACAGAAAATTCCTCATGAGACTTACCTTTACTTTCAATGCGTATAAGATTAGCTTTAAAACTATGCAAATGAAATTAATGAATCATTCATGTGCTGAACGTGCGTTGCAATTCCAGAAATTTAAGTGCTTTCTAAGAGCAAAATATAATATTTTTTTTTTTTTTTGTCTATCTAGCCATTTTATTTTTATCTTATCTTAAAACAAAACGAGCCTAATGTAAAAAGCTTTCATTTTTTTTGAGCTTAATGAGCAATTTGAAAACAAAAATAAATTTCAAATCATAATACAAGTTTTTTTTTGTCAAAAAAAAAGAGCTTTACAAAGGATTTTGTCATTAAATAATTATTCTTACAAACTTGTTCGTTTTTTCCCCTTCTATTTCATATATGGGTAGCATAAAAATGCAAAATGGAGTTTCGTGCATTTTGAGGTTTAAGCGCAGCTGTTTTACTACAACTACATGAACAAAACTCGCTTTTGTTTTCACAACACACGATGTTTCTTAAATGTTGAGTGTTTCTTTAATACAAAGAAAAAAATAAAGAAAAGTGTTTTACTTACCATCGTTTCTCTTAATTTACGAGGAAATGCATTTCTCCATGCATACATTTTTTTTAATGCACGCAATTAAATATGCTCTTATATATTACTTTCATGCAAGCTTGATTTTCAAACTTTTACCTCATAAAATAAGGTGTTTTCTCTAATTATTTATAATCCTGACTTGTTAAGTTTTCCCGGAAAAAATAACAGTTCCATAACTCTACGATTTTGATAACTCAGAACTATCTTTCAAGAAACTGTTTCAAAAAAGTATTTAGACGTCTTTTTAATTGCACTCAGCGTTACTCATATCGTTCACTACGCAAAAAGAAAGTTTGCGCGAGAGAAAAAGATTTCCCCTGCAGGTTTCTCTAATTAACTATCAAAAATCCTGAATCTTCTGCTTAGTGGAATAAAGTAATTAACATAATCATTGAAAATAAAAAAAGGGCATGAATCGAAAAGAGCCACAAATTCTGCTAAAATATCTACATGGCAAAGATTCCTTTTATTCTTCGCTCATTTGGGAATCGAAATTTATATTTTTACTTTGCTTCCGCACCAAACTTTTTCTCTGTGACTTTAATTACATATGTTGAGAGGGTAGCCTTATGTTTCCTTTCCACTTACTTTAATTACGTTTCGCGGGTTTATTTTTTTGCACTGGATAATGAGGTTTCGAGATTTTCGCTTTTAATGCAGGAATAAAGTTTATATCTTAAAATCTCTAAAACTGTTTTTCAAAATGTGCGTTGAATAAAGCGTTTGATAAATCAAACTAAGAACAGGGGGGGGGTATATTTGTTACATTATTCTATGTTATATCATCTTTGCTACATTTTATATTTATTTGGTTACTACACACACACACACACACACACACACACACACACACACACACACACACACACACACACACACACACACACACACACACACACACACACACACACACACACACACACACACACACACACACACACACACACACACACACACACACACACACACACACACACATACATTGTGCCTTATTTATGCATAATTAATAGCTAGAAGCACACGCGCAATATACTTAACATATATGGATATACTGCTAGCACATAGAAACTAAAAGATGGGGGAAAGTAGTATTAAATCTTTGTGATTGTTTTTGCACATAAATTTTATTTCAGAAAATCAATTCCCACAATTAGGGTTCAATGTGTCAGCAAACGAAAACCTTTATTGGATTACTGGATACGTTATTGAGTTAGTGGCAATCTCAGGTTAGCAAATCTTATAAAAAAAGAAATTGCTTTTTTTCTTTCCTTTCTTTCTTCTTCTTTTTTTTTCATGTGTTTGGAAATAGAAGGAGATTGACGTAGCCTTATTATGTAATCCAATAGTTTCCTAACTGAAATATTTTTGCATTATTAATCGACTAATTTTATGCTTAACTTCTGCGAGCCTGCTTCAGTTATAAGGTAAAAGACCTAACGATTACCAACTACAAGTGAGCTCGATGCCAACAAAGTAAACATTTTGTAATAAATGTGAACATGGTTTAAAATTATTGAAAGTTTATGGGGCTTGATATTCAAGCAATAAATTTTTAACATAATAGCAGAACTTGATTGAAAAATGCATTTTCATTTATGTTTCTAATACCGCCCACCTGTTTTATCTATTATCGCCTTTATAGAAGATGTTTATAAATTAAAGAAACAATTTAAGGAACATTATTACATGCATTTAAATACATCTTGTAAAACATGTAGTGAAATGTATAGGGCTAATATTTACTTCACTACAAGTTTTACAATATAAGACTGCAATATCGCAAAATATAAGATCTTTGTCTCTTATTTTATTATTTTGACCCATTTTTCATGAAACTAGATAAACCATTTCTTACATATTTTAGACAATTTTTGTTATGTTTATCACTTTAGTAAAATACCACATTGGGCACCATTATCGTCATTGGTAATAATAATTCCCTGTATTTACAAGTAGGGTGGTTTATGGGCATTAATCTAAAGTGATGGTTAAATAGAAGCCATGTTTTTTACTAATGTGGAGTTTCTTTTAAAACGGATTAGCTAGTGGTAAGTCATAATCCAGGTGTTTTTGTTTCAACGATGTTTTTGTTTCGTTTGCTTTTATGTCTTTTTTTCTCTCTCTCTTCCCTCTCTTTCTCTCACTTTTATCTCTCTCTTTTTCCTTCTCTCCCCATGTTTCTCATTGACGGTCATTTTCAAAGAACTGGTGAAAACAAACTGCTGCTTTAAGACACGGAATTTGATATAGAGGGAAATGAAAGTCTTTTAAAGATGCTACAACTAACCGTGCCTTGGAAATGTTGCTGTTGTCTTTTTTTGATAAAAGCTAGTGTTTGTATGTTTGTCTTTCCTGGCGTAGTAGCGTTTTTTGGCGATGTTTCCTAGCATATAATTTTTTAAATAAATCAGAGTGAATATACGCGTAAAATATAAGTTTTTAATGTTTCCCTTCAGCACAACATTTAATGAGAGTGCAGTTATTAAGTCTTTCTCTCAAGTTTTTTAGCAGTTTAGAGCAAAGAAAAAAAAAACGCCTCATACTTCAAGCGAACCAAATTATAATAAATAACTAAAATTTCTCATTTTGGAATCTAAAAATCTTATCCACTGATCCAATATTACAGATAGATATTCTATCTGGTATTTGAGGTATTATTTACTTGAAAAGGCATGGTAATATCCAAAAATTTTACCCTGGTAACTCTAGTTTCATAACAATGCAAAATTTGATACAAAATGATTTGCAGCCTCTTCTAAACGTTTCTGCTCATGTCTTCTTGGGTTTAGTTAACATTGACAAATATATTTTAAAATATTTTTTGTACATTGTGTTGACATTTTCTTCCACACATATCCCAAATATTGGATTTTTATTTAGATTTCAAAAAGATTATGGTTTAGTCTCCAGCATCTATTTGTCATATTTCATACTCCCTTTCATCAGGCTTAAACACTGATTGGACCTGGGAATGCTTATTTTCACTTATTCTCTCTCTCGGAGTTTATAAACTTGAAATGAATATTTCTCTAAAGGAAAAATGAATAAATCAATAAAAAAATAAATAAAATAAAATATTTTATCATAAAAATAGTAATAAAATAATAATTTGAGCTTTGATATATTGAATTAAAATGTGGTTTTTCGTAATTACAAATTGCTATAGGCACGTGTGTGTGGCTAGGAGCCACAATGTCTTTCATGTTGGCGAAGGAGTAGGAGCCGGTGAACGTTCGTGATGAGAAATCACCGGGAAGTCCTGTTGCATATTTCGAGTCTAATCTTAACAAGAGACAACGCGACGTCTGAGGTCCAACACGAAAAGAAGTAGAAATGTGTCATTGTTCAGAAAAAAAAAAAAAAAGTAAAGATGTGTCTCCAAGGCAGGAATTCAAGTGAAACACGGACGATTGCAACTCACCAATGCAATCGCAAAGTCCCAAATTTGGATTCAAGTGAAAGTTACAATCGCTACGAGATGCGACTCTATCGCTATTCGACTTCCAGTAACGATTGCAATTTTGGTCTATTGCGATCGCCCCGAAGCGATTGCAATGGTGTTTCACTTGAATTCGGCCCTTAGGGAGAAGAAATATCTAAGCGTGGTAAAAAGCGTGGTTTTTATTTTATTTTTCTTTTCTTTTATTTAGTTTTGTGTGGAAATAGAAAGAAAACGCTAATCAAACATAATTTTGTTTGCTTCGAACATTTTTTTCATTGCTTCAACCTCTAAACCTATGATAATGTATAAAGCAGTGAGTAACCAGCCCTTAGCAAGGGCTAAGGCAGGGATTTTAAAATATACGAGTACCAAGTGGGGTCGCTTGCTGGTATTCTAATTTCACATTAGCTACCAGTTTTTTTGGCTCTCTTTGTTCTATAAGAGGATTTTTGCCTCCAACTCGGTTACTTTCGTAATCCATGCTGATCAGTGCATAATAAGCACGAAACTGCAGTCCATGGATCGACATGACTGAGTTGGCGGTGTATTGCATCTATGATAATGTAGTTTGGTTTTATTCCCTGTAACATCAACACATTATTAAAAGAGCCAAACTGTCTCGGTTTTTCCCCAGTTAGAGCGCTTTTCCACTTACCGACACGGCAATGATAAATCGTAAGCGATTGTCGTCATCTGATATTGGAGCACGCAAAATGCATTAAAATATGCTATGCGCTTTTCCATCTCCCGATTCCAGGACGATTGTGCCGTCTCCGACCGAACGCTGTCGTATGTCGTCCCATTCGTGTCGGATGGCATTCGTCTCGCCTTTAAAATCGGGACGATATTTACTTTCTTCGAACTATAGTAATGGCGTTTGAATTCGAAATCTCTGTATTAATAAATATAAGCTTCAATTTGCAGACGATAAACAAAAGATGTAGCTTTAAAATAATTTTATTCATTTTATTTGGTATTTTGTTTCATTATTGTTGTTCAGACGATTTTTAATGCTACAAAAAACTCAAATTTTCATTCTGATAGTGTTTGCACCGCCCAGAAGCGCTGGTGGCAACGAAGAGACGATTGACAACGAAACATATTTATAACGAATTCTCTTCATTATAACGAAATGGTGATATACTCGCTTAGTACTAAATAGCACTACAATTATGAAAACAATACAAAACAACAATATTGCGATGGCCAGCTATATCATGTATCTGTGAACTTAATTTAAAAAAGTTCTATGACAACCCTTTGGGAGTATTAGCGCTCTTGGAAATTAGATCCGCCATTTATTGCTCTGTGATTTCAGCAGATAGTATGCATTTCGTTTTTAGTAAACAAGGTGAGAATGTAATAAAATTATAACTAGCATGCACTCAATATCGTATTTTCATTTGTTTTCTTTTTCTGGAGGTAAAGTAAATGTAGCAGTCGTAATCTGTTAAATGGAGGAGTCATAATAATATACGTGTGAACACAGTGCTATCTCGAAATGAAATGCGGTAAAAAATGACCCATGCAGAGAAACGATATCGTTTGAGTGGAAAAACAGTGCTATAAACGACACGACACGGTACTTATGGTTGCAGTATTACCGTCCGACTTTCGTCGTTGTTGTGTCGTCAAGAGGAAACGCGCCCTTACTATGTTTATTTGCTTAAGAACCCTAAAAAGAACCCTTAGGAACCATAAGTGAAGGTGGAGTCGGGGTACTTTGATCAGATTAAAGCAAAATAATTAGATATAACAGTAAACTCAGATAGACGTTACGGTTGGTTAATCAAAACAGGGTCTGACTTTTGTTACATTGAATATATTGTTAAACTAAACATAACATTGTCCGTGTCAACATTCTTGAGTTTTTATGTAGATCGTTAATTTTATACGCCAAAAGATACTATACCATTTTTTCAAATATTATGTTATACTTAAGTTAATTTTATAGCTTTTTGAATGTATTTGAAGTAGGGTCAATAGAGGTAATTACGAACACATTTTCACACTTTCGCTCGCTACTTGCTCTCTGGAGCACTGTGTCCTATTTAAAAATCTGGACACACGTCAGAAACAACTATTAACTCCTCTGCTACACTGCGCGCCCGTTTTTTAAATGTTTTGGCTTGATGGAAGTTTTTAAAAATCCTTGTTCTTAATTACTCCAAATGTTCATAATTACCCCATTGTACATGGGATAAATATGAACATTGAACATGCTTTTCCCCCTAGGTTACCCTGGCTTTTCAGTGAATTCCTTGACTTCATCATAAAAGTGATATACCACGAAGGCTTATCTAGCTTTCTTTCTAGATTTTCGTAGGAGTTCTGTTTTATTAGAGATGTTCGAATACCTCAGTCTTCATGAAACTACTGTGCCAGTCTTCACCTGGCTTTCCATCTTTTAAATGGACGTGCAACCCATTAGCCAAAGCCAAGTCTTGAATCAGGCTTTTGAACTCTTCCTCGTCACAATTAAACATCATACGAACCCTAACAATTAGATGTTCTGCTAAAGTTAGGTCTACATCAGTTGGTATGTCCGTTGGGTGACCTGCTCCCATCCTATCAAGTTTCTCTTTACCTTTAACTCTGTTGTGCTAAACACTCAAGGGATAGCGTGGGCGTCCACTGCTTCGCTGTAGGTCATAGTCCCATTCGTAATATCATTTACATCCCTCAATAAGTCTTCCATCGTGTAATGAGGAGGTGACTTCTTCTTCACATAAGTGCGAGGCAATTGGACGTTTAAACGTACAAACAAGTTTATATATATCATTATACAAAACGTTGGCTCAGTTAAAATTTGACTTGAAGTGGAAAAGACTACTTTGAAAAAAATGTTCATAATTACCCCTACCTAGTAAAATATTTGGTAATTATGAACGCCTTCCTGCACTGTGTTGAAAACAAAAGACAGCGAAACTCCAGTTGATTCTTGTTAAATGCTGAATAACTGAAGGCAAATATAATGAAAGCAATAACTTAGCACTATTTTATTAGTCCGAGCAGAATGGAAATTGAAGACTGGGAAAAACTGTTTGACAACTTTTGTGAGAAGGGTTAGGATAACTAAGGAAATGGCGGGTACGGTGATCGTTAACCTAATAATGAAGATGTGAACTTCCAGCTGCTACTGCTATTTGGTTCCTTTAGTGCTTACAGAAATGCTAATGTCGTTTGTTCTGAATTACCCCATTTTCACAATTACCCCGCTTGACACTACGTTTTAGCATGATTGATTTAAAATTTCTGCTTTTTGTGTTTAAATATCTTGTCATTACTGTTAGAAAAACAAATGTAAATATGAGAAACATACGTTTAGTGCAAAGAGAAAATATATTCGAAATTGTTAAGTAATGGTCCTTTTTTAAATTAGAATTATTTTGTTTGCTTTTCTGAAAAACGAATTTTGAAGTGAAAATGCAAATTCAAATAAAGAAAGAAACGGTAAACAGAAAGATCAAAGAAACCGGATAAGCTAAAATGTTTTCCTAATCATTTTCCGCTATTAAAAAAATGTCATTCTTGATATTAAACGTTCCTATTCATCTGATGTTTTAATTGTTAATGAGTATTTGCATTACCCTTCAAGGGAAATGGAAAATAAACAAACTAAAACAAGAATCAAATTACCTAACTGCTTTTTTTAACCGTTAAAAAACTAAACATTTATTAAAAATTCCACTGTAAAAACCTCTGCAGCCACTTTAAAAGTAACGTTCCTTCCATTATTTTGCCGCAAATGATTATAACATTTATTTTAATGAGAATTTTATGATGCTTTCATATCTTTTTTGAAAAGCACGTACATAGAAAGCTATTATTCTAACGACCTCAAATTAATCGTAAACTCTTTTAAATGCATCTAACGATTTTTCGGCAATGTAAAATACTACATTTTTGGCAATCTTTTCTTTTTCATTTTTTGAGTTGTACGTGTCATACTTATCATCTAAAAAATGTATGATTTTGTTATCAAAGTTTTCCTTGTGCATTAGCAGATTTGGAGAGGGGAACTTAAAAATACAAAGTATGCATTGAACATTGTTCAATCTCAATTAAACGTCTGTCAGGAACATTTATAAGTCTGGTAACAGTAAGCGAGCGAGCGTACAAGTGACTAAATATTACTTCTCATCCTAAAGCTCATTTCTCGGTACATAGAAATATGGATTCCTTGAAACCCCGAAACATGTGTCCACAGTCTGTTTACTAATATATGCTTGATATACATTGATTTCTATCATTATTCTTAAGTTCTCTTTTTGTAGGACACATAATATCAGGATCAAGTAAAAATATTGCCTTTTTTTTCTAATTTTACATCAATAAAGATACAAGTTATCCATTACAATAACAAAAGCAGAGAGGTGAAAAATCTTTCATTTTGCCTAATCTGAAAAGGGCCTCTATGATTTAACTTTTATTAAAACATTTTCTCAAACCTAATAGCCGATTACTAATATTACAGAAAGATTTTTAATAGTTAATTCAAAAGCTTCCATAGCATAATTTATCAAAACTAGATGATACTAGTTAAATTTAATCTGTTTCTTTCATTTACTTTCCGCCCGTAACGAAAATTTCTAAATTTATGTTTTACTTAATAATACAACGTCTGGTAACTCTTTCTAAAGAATTTTTTTTAATTTGAATTACATGTAATTTTTATTAGGAATTTTTCAAGAGCATCCAAACCGGACAAAAACGCTTTAATTGATGAAAGTTTTAGCCATCACAAGGAAGATTCGGTAGACAAAGATTAAAAGTAATAAAAACTGTGCAGAAATAATAGCATGAAGCTGTGGGAAGATACTTCCTCCACTATACCCTACCTTTCAGTGCTAGGCATTGGTGTTATAGTTAAACCGCGAAGAGATGGCGGGTCGGCCGGAAGCGGGAATGGAACATTTCACTTTGAAATAGGTTGAATCTGTGAAAACGAGTAAGCAGCAAAGTCGCGGCGTGTTTCGCTAATCAAACATATTTTTAAACGAAGTTTTTCATCTCCGCTTCCAGTCGACCCGCCGTCTCTTTACGAGTTAATTTTACCACCAGTGGGCTCAAATAAGATCTAGCGAGAGGATCCAATGGTAGAAACGTGAATACGACTGGTGAGCGAGTGGGGTAGAGGGAACTCCAGATTTGCAATATTTTCGCTCTTGAAACGGTGTTGTGATTTTTGCTACTGCTTCTGCGCCATCTTGAGTCTTGTCGACAATATTGCCGAAAAATAACCAAATTTTAATTCTTATCTCTACTAAAAATAAAGCTGAAGGTGTGCCTGTCTTTCTTTCCTCTTTCTGTCTGTCTGTGACCCGCGTAGCGCCAAAACTGTTCGGTCGATTTTCATAAAATTTCGCACACAATTAGTTCGTAGCATGGGGGTGCACTTTTTGATGCGTTTTTTCTAAAATTTTATTTCGTTCTTTTTCTATTCTGATTCTTAGCTCATTTTTCATACACATTCCATAAAATGGGAAGAAATATTTCATATACATTTCCAAGTCTTATGTCATTCGAAAGCTTGAAATTTTCTGCTAAAAATGATGTCAGTTTGAAGTTTCTACGAACATTAGAAGAGCTGTAACAATTGTTTTTAGAATCCCGGAAATTCAAGGCTTACCTTGAGCAAAGCAAGTCAACCGAATTTAAAATGGTTAAGCTCAAGAACAAAATTTGAAAATAAAGATAAAATGAATTATTCTCTCAACGGAAATCAACTTTTCAATGTTCTTACCATGGTTACGTTATTATTGCCTTTATTTTTCTCGTTCTTTTTCCCTTAATAATTTTTAAAATGTATTTGTTTTGTAGCAATACAAACTCCAAGCCTTATTCAA
This sequence comes from Uloborus plumipes, assembly GCA_038373865.1. Lineage (NCBI taxonomy): Eukaryota > Metazoa > Arthropoda > Arachnida > Araneae > Uloboridae > Uloborus > Uloborus plumipes. The sequence continues at coordinate 69,633 of JAXGGA010006353.1, forward strand.
ATTAGTTAAATGAACTATTTGAACTGTTGTGAAAAAAAATCGTCTGCTTTCCTTTTTTAAATTTTAAAGGAATTAGGGCCATGCTCCACATCGACGTAAAGCAGAAAAATTAGGCAGAAGCGTAAAATTTATTCAATGGTGTTCCTATGGAAAGTACCCGGATTTTCGGTTTCTGCCTTCAGTTTCGGTCGCGTTTTACGCTGATGTGGAGCATGGCCCTTACAACTCGGTAAATTATAAAAACATCGTATAAACTTCGTATTGCAACGTTTTGCAATCCTTTCAAAAATGTTTCGTTTCGAAAAATGTATTGTTTTGATTTCAAAGCTAGGAAAGAAAACTTCTTTCTTCTTTTAAACTTTGGTAAGATTTCTGTTGGTTTCTGTAAACAACAAAATTGTTCTTATTTTCTCTTTTGTCTTATTTTTATACCATAATTTTAAGGAATTATAGTTGAACTAGCAAAATTACCCGGCGTTGCCTGGGTCAGTAATAATTTATAGAAACAATTTATACTCACCTTTGGGGGGGGGGGGGCAGGGTTTCCTAAACTGAAAAAATGCAAAGCACACCACTTTGACGATTTTTAAAATTTCACCAAATTTGTGGTAACTTTTTTTGGATACCTAGGATAATTTTGCTCCCCTCCCTACTTTATGAAAATACATTAAGTATTATTATGTCACTAATTTTTGTCTCAGAGAAATAGCCATCAAATGCTGAGATACTATTGCTGACCATAAAATGACGCTAAAACTTTTTGTCCTCAATGATTTCGAAATTAATAGAGAACATTTGACGATTATTTGTGCAAAAACGAAAATTAATGGTAATGTAGTCTTGTTTAAGGGTTTGATTAATTTAGTATGAGGATTACCTTACGTTTTTACCATAATTTTAAAAAA
>JAXGGA010006354.1:0-70530 GCA_038373865.1 Uloborus plumipes
CAAAATTCTAACGAAAAAGTTCTTTTAATATTTGGATCGCAGCCAAAAAAAGCCCCTTCTAAAAACAGCAATTGCAAATTTATTTAAAAACACATTTTCAAAATGGCACCAGAGAAAAAATATGTCATTAATAATTAGAATAAAAACAATTGTTAGAACTTTGTTATAACACGCATTCAAAATGACAATGGAAAAAAATAACACTCTTTCATTTTAAAAAGTTCAATTTAATTAACGTTTTAATTTAAAATCGCAACGGAAAGAAATAAATATCTTGGAATTTTAAATAGTTCAATAATTTAATTAACGTTTTAATTCACAATGGCAACGGTAGGAAATAAATATCTTGGAATTTTAAGCAGTTCAATAATTTAATTAACGTTTTTATTCAAAATGGCAACGGTAAGAAATAAATGTCTTGAAAGTTTAATCATTTTTTAGGCTTAGGCAGGAATTCAAGTGAAACAGGCGATCGCAAATTACAATCGCTACTGGGAATGAATTACATTAGAACGTTTCTTGATAAAAACATCGTGACGTCAGCGTGACGTTTGCCTATGAAAAACGAGCTAGATAAAACGTCACAGCCTACTTGGCGAATAAGAGGAGATCACTGACTGCTTGTGAGCTCTTATTGGCTCCACCCGTAGTGACGTCATGCCAATTTAAGTTGATGATAATGTAATTCACTTCCAGTAGCGATTGCAATTCGAAGCGATCGCAGTTCTGTTTCACTTGAATCCCTGCCTTAATCGCTTTAAACTTGACTACTTATTAATTGATATCTTCGCTAATTAAAATCGTATAATTATATAAATTGAAACTAATGAAGCTTGAAAAATTACCTATCTATCGGTACCTGGTTCGACTTTCAGTTCATTGGCGTTCAGGAGAAATAAGCGTGACATAGAAAGATAGAAAGATAGTTAGATACTCAGTTTTTAATATAAGTAGACTAGCTGCCAGGGCAGCTAGATTAGCTTCCTGCGGCATGTTGATGCATAACGTCCCCCCTCTCTAACTTTTACCTCATTCTGAAGTTTTATTTGATATAATTTAATGTTCATTCGATTTCAAGACGTACCACGAACGTGGCCCGGCGTTGCACGGGCACTTCGTGCCCTGAAAGTAGTGAGGAAAATGTCAAGAAACTACTCCCCGCCAAGGCGGCTCGCTAACAGGCGCTTCACGCCTTTACTTTTTTCCTGTATAAAAAAAAATCATTCGAATTATTGAGATGCTTCGCGCCTTCAAGATGGTGAGGAAAGTTTCAGTAAGTTCAGCTCAGGCGCGGATCCAGAGTGGGGTCATGGGGATCATGACCCCCCCCCCCCTTAACCGACCAAATATAGCAAAAAATTGCATTTTTGGGACTTATTTTACGAAAAAACTGCCAAACCACCCCATTTTTGCACAAAAATTGCACTTTGACCCCCCCTTTCCGAAAATGACCCCTCCTTAACCAGAAGCTGGATCCGCCCTTGGTTCAGCTCGCTCAAAGGAGAAAAAGCAGACATTGATACTCAGTTTTTAATATAAGTAGATGGCTCTTCAACAAATGAATGTTTCAAAATATTACAAGTAGCTAGCGATAAAAATACTATGTAAGTCGCCCGCTTATGAGTTTCGTGTTTGATTTAGTTAAGCCTTCATTCAAAATTCTCATTTTCATTTTTATTATTGTTTCATGGCATGGCAACCACGTTTTGCAATGCAAGAATGGATTTCATATTTAATCATTTATTAGGCTTAATCGCTTTAAACTTGACTACTTATTAATTGATATCTTCGCTAATTAAAATCGTATAATTATATAGATTGAAACTAATGAAGCTTGAAAAATTACCTATCTATCGGTACCTGGTTCGACTTTCAGTTCATTGGCGTTCAGGAGAAAGAAGCGTGACATAGAAAGATAGTTAGAAAGATACTCAGTTTTTAATATAAGTAGATGAACGTTTTGGTGATAAAATCCAACTGGAATAAGATTCTTCTAGCTAGTTTGAATGGGTTTTGCGTATAATAACAAGCTGGAAAATGAAAGAAACTGGCCCCATGTGATGACGTAGTCCCTAGCAACCGTTTCAGACAGAAGGCTTGGAGTTTCGATGGTAACGGTTAATTACGACGAGTTTTCTCGTGACGTCTGTATCTCCATATATTATTTCTCTAAGCCGAATCCTATACCCGGTCGAAACTCGCTCATTTCTTTATCGAATTGCAAGAAAATTTATGATTTTGAAGCTTATCCCGCGGGCTATTGACGAAAATTAGATCCACCCTCTAAAAAGTGTCGGTTCGTTTTTTATTCGAACTTCAATTTTTGGGCACAAAATTGACTCTATCTAGCGAAATAATTGTCGTATCGTCTCCATTTTGATTTCATTCGAAAGTTTAAAAAAAATGCGTTCTTTAGAACGTTTCTCCGCTAGCGCCGCGTAACGAGAATCTCGAAAATCCTCGTTTAAGCGACTTATAAGCGATTGAAGTTTGAAAAAGTTAAATTTTTTGCTCAACTGTCAAAATCGTTACATTGTTGTTCAAATCAATTTTAAATGCGACATTTCAAGCCAAGGCTTAGCTCGGTAAACCTTAATTGTAACTTTTAATGTTTCAAAATACTATGGTAGTTTTGCGATAACGTTAGTATTTAGTTTAGTAGTAGCCTTGGGTATTTGATTTTAATATAGGGTATCACTTTTGTAGTAGTTGTAAAAGTGAACGTGTCTTTGATGTCTTTGAAAAGTTGTCAGAACGACGGCAGTAGATGGCGATGTTGTGCAAATGAAGCCAATAAAAATTGTCGTATTAAATTTTAAGTTTAAAGTTTTTTTTTTTTTTTTTGCGGAATTCCGCACGGGTCACCTAGTGTATGTATATATGTCGCATAACTCAAAAATTATATGCCGTAGAACAGGGATGGCCAACCTTTTTATGGAGAGTGCCAATAGAGAAAAAGCTCAGCGTGCCACATTGTATTTTTCCAACAAGTTGGAAATTTTTAAAAAGTTAAAAATAGATTTTAGGTTCTCTTACTATATACTTCTTACTCAAATGCAACATTTTTTCTCGTAAATTTGAGCAATTGAAACCTAAATGACAATAAAGATAAAGCAAGTCCGAACTTAAGAGTTATCGTGAATAAGCACTTTTATAAGTTCTGTCAGTTGGCTTATGCTTAGAAAGGAAACAAATAACATCAAACATCCTATTCTAAAAATTAAACAGTCTGTACTTAATGCGGTTTATGAGTCTGTATCTTTTTTACAAAGTCTTTAATTGTAGGATTAGTTCTTTTCTTGAGAATCCTAAGAAGTTTAAGTGTTTTAAGTGCTATCAATTAATATTCAACGGTATTTAGATTTTTCTGCATTCATAACAAAAAATATTTGCTTAGAAGCATATTTTGAACCGAATCTACAACAGCATCAGACGGCTAAAGTGTGTAAATGTTAACAAAAATTTGTTGGTACAAATTTCCAAATTTTTATATAACGTGGATGACCAAACTGCTCCACATCAGCGGAAAACGCGACCGAAACCGAAGGCAGAAACCGAAAATCCGGGTACTTTCCATGGGAATACCATTTAATCCGTTTTACGTTTCTGCTTTGTTTTTCTGCTTTACGTCAATGTGGAGCAGGGCCCTTTCTGTTGAAGTAAGCTTTTATATTTGATTACCAACGCAAAAGGTCAGTAATTCTGATTTGGATTTCAGAAGAGTAACAAGTAGTGTCTTTCAAAGAAATAGACAAAGAATTTGAGAGATAAGCATTTTTTTTCTGATACTAAAAATCATCAAACCTGACACTGAATGTATACTGAAAATAAGTGTAAAATTTTCTCCATATAATCACTGGAAAATTATTAAAGTTGCTTTGATACTTTCACTATTAAATTTAATGTTTTATTCTTTTTTTCCCGAAGTAGAGAGAAAGAAACTGAAGTTTCTTCATAAAAGAATGTAGATGGCCTATACTGGTTTAGGAAACTTTTTTTATACTATCTTAAATTTAAATAACTTAAACTTTGGATAATAAGAGATGACATAGCTAAATTCATTTGCTATTCTTCATTCCTAAGTAGCAAGTCCATTGCTTTCCTTCCAGATATTTTAAAAAACACACTCCCTAAAATTCTAAAATATTATGACTATTTTTCCTTTGGACAGCTATTGCACATTTCAATGAAGGAGTAACTTGTCAAGCTCTCCTCTTTCTCCTGGGAGAAGTTCACAAAACATTCAGAGCTCTAATTCGTAGTTTGTTAATACAATGAACTCTACAAGGTCACCAGCAGAGAAAAGTCTCATTCTTTGGCAATGAGTTTGTGATAAATAATTCGATGATACTTTTGAAGTTTTTTTTTCCCGAATTATTTTCAAGTAATGTAACAAAAACAATTTAAGGATCTTCATCTGTGCAACCATACAGAATTTTGTCCAATCTGGTTTCTTAATTTTACTCGCAGAATTAACTTCTTTTAATAATTTCATTACACTTAGCTAAAACTATTGCAGATTAAGAATCCATTCCGCAACATCGAAAGTTTCATTCGTGTTAAGCACAAAAATATGCTTTACAAAACATTGTCTGTATCCCCCCCCACCCCCGCCTCAGCTTTCGTTGGATCTCCGAAGATAACGCTAAGTACTTTGCAATATTGCAGTTAAGACAATTTGTAAACCAGCCTCCTGACACTTAATCGTCATAATATTATTATATTATGACGCCAAGAAATAATATGAAAAAATATCGCCAAGTCCAAAAAATATCGCCAAGTCGAAAAAAATATCGCCAAGTTAAAAAAATAAAAAGGTAAAATGAATATCGAAAAATTAAAAATTTGAAAGTAGGGTATTGAGATGGGGAATTTGTGTGTCGGTCGGTCGGTCTGTCTGTCCCCCCCCCCCTAATAACTTTTGAATGAACATTCCGATTTGGACAAACTTTTTTTTGTTGGAAAGATCTCGGCGAGTACAGCTCATTCCCATATATATTTCACTTCAAGGGTTTTAGTTTTTTTTCAATATTTTTGAGATCGACATTTTCCCTTCAATTTTGGAATTTTTACAAAAAGTCTTCGCGTGCCACTGTTACTGCTCTGCCGTGCCACACTGTGGCACGCGTGCCGCGGGTTGGCCACCACTGCCGTAGAAGCTTCTCGTTTTGTATGTAGGCTCTGAGGGTGGTTTAGTTGTGCACCTTCCCTTGTGGTTGCATTCGAATGTTCCCAAAGGGGTCTTTTACCCCTTTTTTGGGGTAAATCAGTGTTAATTTCGACGCAGACAAGTGATATGAATTGGCACGGACCAATAGGCGATATATCGCCAAGCTTTTGGTCGCCAAGTGTTTGACGCCAACTTAGCGTCATATCCAAGGCGATTAAAGTGGAGGAGCTAAATCTCTGCTATCTAAAAGTGGTAACGAATTCCAAGGCCGTAACTAGGATTTTTTTTCGGGGGGGGGGGTTCGAAGTGAAGAAAGTTTGTTTGGAAAAAATAATAAACAAGAGGTTACAAGCCTTATGACGTAATGGGAGCATAGGCTGCTTGTTCGGAAGGGGGGGGGGGAGAGCAAGGGGACAGCTGCTCCCCTTCACTTCCGAAAGTAAAGGGGCCCTGCCCTTCACTTTTTAGAGCGAAAAATTAACGGTCGGTTATTTACTGGGTGGATTGATTTATTTCATGAAAATTAAAAACTGAAAATACCACAAAAATGTTTTTTTTTCTCATCTTATTTCACAAGAAAGGAACTTTGAATTGCAAAGGGGATATCTACAGTAAAATCCATCCTGCTTTTGAGACTGTATTAAAGTTTTTGAGGTCATTTGTTAAAATCCAATAATATAACCAAATTTTACAAAAAACAGCTTTAGGGTGCCACCCTAAGCTCCTCACAAACTTCTTTTGATCAACACATTAATCAATGGGCTGTTGGGGAGAAGGAAAGGAGTCTTTCTCCTCTTCTGCATTATTTTTCAAATAAAGATATCAGACAGTGGCGTATATAGGTTTTTATTTCGGAGGGGGCCCATATAATCAAGTTTAGCCCCCCCCCCCCCCCCAACTTTCTTTTTTTTTTCGCTATTACTGTAAGACAGGTAGAAATTTTCAAATTGAATTAAAATATTAACTTTTGGAAAAGATAGAAAATTACAAAGTTTTAGATTCCCTCCAAAACTTTTCTTAAAATTGAAATTATTTATGCTACCTTTAATGACGTTGGAGGATCAAAACTTCCCTGGAAAACTTACGGAAACTTAAATTCTAAAAACCAATTTCAGGCTATCTTTAGTGACGTCAAAGGAATAGAGAAGACTCGGGGCATCTCTCCTGAAATATTTTAACATGGAAGCACAACTCAGGATATATTTCTTCATGATAGAATAAAAGAAAAGACGATGAGTTTTTTTTTTTTTTGAACTGAAGTCTCATTTAAGTTATCTTTGGGAAGTAAAAGTTCAAAGACCCTCCCCTGAAAGATTTTCGATACATAGATGCGCAATATCGCGTTCTCTTTGGAGACGCTAAAAGACAAAAAATGGTTAGGGATCTCCCTCCGAAAATTTTCAAAATTGAAACCTTAAGCCATCTTTACTTTAGACCATCTTTGGTAGTTACGTTAGCAAGGACTCTCTCCCGAAACGTTTCAAAATTAATGTTTTAAAAACATTTTTATTTAGGTTATCTTTAATACCGTCAAGAGAAGAGGCAGGATTCGAGCGCTGTGCCCCGAAATTTTGCGGCATTGAAGCTTCACTTCAAGAATGCAATTTTAAGCTCTATTTTTGAAACTGAAGGTTTATAATTTTACTTTTAGCAGAGGTGCCCATTAACCCCAGGAGCAAAAACTTATCATCCAAGAGTTCCACGAAGATCCCTCTTAAAACGAGAGCCACACGTGAAAAAAAAAAGAAAACAAAAGCTTTTAAAAACTCCCCTTAAAAATAATTCAAAAACGCCGCTTACGCCGTGATTCTTGATAGGAACAACTGCTTTTAGGCTTTGTCTGACAACATTTAGGATAATAAAAGGATTTAGGGACTCGTCTGGAAATTTTTGGGGATAGAAACTGTAATTCGGGAGCTCTCTCTTTTCTAAAAACACATTTTAGAGCTAAAGCCTATAGAAAAGTAAGGGGGATATCAACTACCGTTAACTGTTTGAATTTTAAATCTCTAAAATGCCATTTGAGGCAATGTTTGACCAAGGTATTGAAGAAGAAGGTGGAAAAGAACTCTCTTCCGAAAATTTTTGGGCATTGAAGTCTTGACGTGCCCCTTCTAGCTCGACCGGCTTGGACTTCTACCTCTTTTCGATTTTTTTGTTTTGTTCAGCTGAAAGTTTGGAAATTATTTGTGCAAAAACAAAAACCGAAAATGATTGCACTTTATTTTAAATTTCTTGCCGGGGAGGAATGATTACACTTTATTTTAAATTTATTGAGTGTAGCATTATTTTAAAGACTCTTATTTCCTGACTGACTAGAAAAAAAGGGGGAATGAGAAGAAAGAGATAAACGTAAATTGCTGACTAATAATCTATATGTGCTAAATATTTTTTCATTTAAAGATTTCTATTCAAAATGATTAGGATTTTTTCTGTGCGTTTTCTAATTGAAATATCTTCATTTTCCCAAGACACTTTCTTTTTTCTCTTGAGTAAAGCGCGAGGGCTCCCTGACCCTCTTGGGTTGCACCACTGCCTGGTGCCAGCTAACGAATTATTATTAGCAATAATTATTTACAGTGAACTCTCACTTATGTGCCTTTTTCACTTATTCGACGATTTTGAATAGTCCCAGCACATTCCATAGCAAAATAATGATAGTATCGTTCGTTTATGCGTCTCTCTAAAAATAAATATTTCACTTATGCGCTGAAGTTTCCCTAAAATGTGTGAAAATGTATTTTCTTTAAAAAATAAGCATTTTTCTTTACTTTCCTCTTTAATCTTTCGCCTTTATTGCTCACGGAAGGCATTTTTTTCCGCATGAACTAGAGTTCGGAGAGGGACAATTATCTATTATGCATCGTTTTAAAGGGAGCAGTTTGTAATTAGGTATGCTACAACTTGTTCTCTTAACATTATAGTTACGTTACAGTAATTGCAAAACTGTAGTAATATGTCCCTTTTCTATAGAAACATTAATTTTCACTCTCTCATTGGAACCTATGTTGAGTTTTAGTCCTTTAAATAGGCTTGTTTACTGAAACGTCTCTCTCACTTATGCGCCTTTTTCTGTTGGTCCCTAGGGCAGGCGCATAAGTGAGAGTTCACTGTATTTATTTATGCATTTCAAGCTAAAAGTATGTAAATAATTTTAGAGTAAACTAAAACCGAATAATAATAACTACCTTTATTTAAAAAAAAAATCCGATTTTTTTTTGGGGGGGGGGAGAGGTATAGGAGGGAAAGACCCTCTGGGGCCTTCCCTTATATACACCTTTGAAAACAAGAGAGTGGGCTTTTTTCTTAAGGTTTTTTTTTTTTTTTTTTTTTTTTGAGCAAACACGAACCGAACACCTACTGTTGAAAAAATCTTTCTCGATTTCGGGGGGAGGGGCCGGGCCCCCTCCCCCCCCTTTAAATACGCCCTCGATATCAGAATTCATGACGACATCATGTTTGAAATATTGAAGAAAAAATAATTAAAGAATTTCAAAGCTTTGTTCTTTTTTTTTTTGAAAGTTTAATCCACGAAAAACTCCTTTGGCGAAATGGTGAGCAGAACTATTCAAGTTTATTCAAATGATTTTTTTTATTTTTATTATTCTAATTTTTCTTTGGATCATCAAAAATCTCAGACCCGTCACAACTTTGAGAGGGGGAGGGGTCTGACCATCAAACCTTGAAATCTTCTTTTTTTTTTTTTTAGTTGAATACTTTTTAAAAATTTTTGAGGTTTGAAAATTTGGGGGGGGGGGGGGGGGGGAGGGTTCTGACCCCCTGACCCCCCCCCCCCCCGCTGGCTACGGCCTTGACGAATTCTCACCATTCTCACCCGCCGCCAGAGGACGCTAGCTGAAACGCTCCCTATCTCCTACGGGAATCAATGTAAATGATACTGAATCTGTTCTTTTTAAATGCTGCTATGGGGAAGGAAAAAATTTTTTTGCAACTGGATTTTGGTGTAAATCTTCGATTGACATTATGAATTAAATATGATCCCACGAAAATAGGTGCCGTATTCTTTGAGAAATAGGTTTAATCGAATGCACTTACCAACTTGACAAATCTGACAGAATCTGTCATTTTTTAAAGACTGTTGTTGGCAAGAATATTTTTTCTTAATTGGAATTTTGCTCAAACCATCGATTAACATTATGAACTAAATATATTTAATAAATATGAACTAAATATATTTAATAAATATGAACTAAATATATTTAATAAATATGAACTAAATATATTTAATAAATATGAACTAAATATATTTAATAAATATATTTAAAGTAATAACTATTTTGTCTACTAAATATATTTAATTGATAACAAAATTAAATACTGACATAATTAATTTTTTGCCTCATGCTTCATTTATCAACAATTTAGAGAACTGATTCTCAGCAAAAATTATATCGTACAATGCAAAGAAAATGTCACATACAGTCGCATATATCGCACCCTTGCTTCAATAGTGTTACAACTCAAAATATGACGATTTTGAGTTATTGGTATCACTGGATTCAGAAAAAAAGCTCTATCAATCTCAAAAAACCGTTCTAACTTAAGGGAATTCAGTGGCCTCCAGATAGCAGTTGAATCGGTGTAGACGATTCACTTGCTATTCCCCCCCCCCCCAACTTGGAAAATTTATAATTTTCACGATAACGAAATATCAAACAGGGAAGGATACCAAATAACGTCTGAAATTCAATTTTAAAAGACTCTCACATTTTGTCATGACTTCCAAGCCCAGAATAATGATATCAGCGGCGGAACAGTTTTTCGCGTTTCCTGAAAAAAGCGGATTTTTGAGTTGTAACACTATTGAAGCAAGGGTGCGATATGTCAAATTTGGCAAGTAGCTAGATGCGATCGATTAAACATCTTTCTTAAAAAATACGGCAAAATTTCAGTGGGATCAAAGTCATATTTAGTTCATAATGTTAATCGATGGTTTACACCAAAATCCAGTTGAAAAAAAAAAATTTTCTTTCCCATAGCAGCCTTTAAAAAGATGACAGATTCAGTATCATTTACATTGATTCCCGTAGGAGATAGCGTCCTCTGGCGGCGGGTGAGAATTTGTTGCCACTTTCAAACTAGCGCATCCGTAGAACATTTCTCTCCTTTCTACTCCGTGGTCATATCGCTAAGTTGGCGACAAATTTGGCGGATTTTTTTTTTTTTTTTTTAATTTTGGTTCAATTTGGCGCTATTGGCGATAATTTGTGATGTTAAAATCGGCGATATTTAGAAAATTAATTGTTGTAAACATTTTTTTGCATTGTTTCGTGGCAAACTAGGGGTGTAAATGTTTGAATTGTTATCTTGCTCGCACTAAAGGGGGTCCATACCAGATTTTTTGTTTAAATGATTCAATGTAATTTCAAATATCAGCAGATTCACGGATCAAATGATTCTATTGAATGCCTAGGAAATGCCAATCTGATCTTCAGTGTTGCTAACCAGGAAAGTACGCGATCATGGAATAATGAATTTTTTTTTAATGAGTACCAATCGAAAGAGCATTGTAAAACATGTTTCTGGACGCACGCGTTTTTGCCCTCGCGCCCCCGTTATCGAAATATAAGGTCCTAAAGTCAGCTAATTTTTTTTGAAAAATCGCCAATTTTAGCGAGTTATAATGAAACTGGAAGCTGCGGTGCGATTACACTATTTGCATTCAACGGAAAACTTGATTCCCATTTTTGGTCATCTGCAAAGCTTTTGAAAGACGGCGTTACAATAATCTTTTACTTTACCTGTGCGGGTTAAAGCAGAAAGTTACTATCAAGCCTATGGCATGGAAAGCAGAGAGCTTTTTAAAGAGGAAAAACAATTTTAAACAACACATCAAAATTAAATTGTATCGTACTATTTGCGATTAAATCAGGTCCCTTGTTTAAGGGGAGTCCCCCTTGTTAAGGGGCCCTTGTCAACAGGAGGTGACAACTGAACCTCCTATTTTTTTTAATTATTTTTTTAAGTGTTCGTACAATTCTGTAGTATGGGGGGGTGGGGTATATTTAGGGTTTTTAATTGTAAAAATTGCAAATATAAATTTTTTCAAACCACTTTTCTTTTGGTGGGTACCCTATAACTCAAAGTGAGTTCCCCTAAACATTTTTGTCAATTGCATCACTGGGTATGTAAGAATGGTCTTTCAAAAAAAAAAAAAAAAAAAAAGCTCAAAATTTAATGAAAATATGTTCAAATAAAAAAAAATCAAACAGGAATGAGGTGTTTTCTCTCAGATATTTCGAAAAAAAAAAATGTTCGCTCGAATCGAACTTGCTCCTTCAAAAGTTATAAGTGAGGACAGGGGGAAAAATTTAAAATTCGAAATTGAATGAAATATTATTCAAATCAAAAAGTCGAGTATGGGAGTGTATTGTCCTCACTGAGCTCTTTCGATTAAAAAAAAATCGAATCGGACTATGCACTCAAAAGTTATTGCGGGGGGGGGGGGGCAGAAAAACTGACCAATAGACAGACTGACAAGTACACAGTTTCCGCAGCTCAAAACCCAACTTTCCTATTTTAAATTTTTCTGTGAATTTAATTATTTTTATTAAGTTGTGCTTTTTCTTCGCTTGAGCATTTTTTTTTCTTTCACTGCATCAGGCCTTCTTTCATGGTTTTTTTTCACCTATTTTCTACTTTTACAGAGCTAAAACTTGTATTAACTTTAAGCTAAAACTTGTATTGATTTACAATTTTGTTAGTCTTTTCCTACCCGTTGAACATATAGCAGAACTAGTAAAAGTTATTCTAGTGTTTTTAAATAGTACGAAATTAACATGCAATATGTTGTACATTTACGTTACAGAGACTTTTCGCTACAGTGACCAATTTGTTTGAACGGCAGGGGTTTTTACAATGAATGCCTACTCTATTAGTATATTTTAAGAATGGAAATAATTATTTCAATCTACCATTGATGTAATTTCCGATGTGGATATAATTTTGCAGCTATTGATATTTACTAATTCGTTTTCTTTTAAAAATTATTTATTTTTTCTCGATTTCAATTTAAAAAAAAAAAAAATGTTTTTGCTAAGAATTGGCAGATAGTGGAACTTCTTGTATCGATTTTTTTCAATAAGAAATGATATCGTAATCCATGACAATTTAATTTCTACCCCAAAGATTATTTCTTTCATTTTTTGTACATGAGCTCATATTAGCTGCTTTTCATACTTATTGAATTATCCCGAATTATCCATTTAGAAACACGTGCAATATATTTTAACGTATAATAATTAATACATACAACTTAGTTCAGTAAAAAAACTTCAAATAACTAAAATTCTAAAATAAATTGTTATCAATCGCAAAAATATAAAACTTAAACTTCTTTGTAAAGTTTTTGCTCCTCTGGATAAAGCTCTCTGATTTCCACATCATATAGTCTTGACCAGCATTCTTTATTTTAGCTCATACAGTGCGTCGCAAAAGTTTAAGCACTATGCAAATTTTTGAATAAAAATAAATCTTTTCAGCAGAATGCTTTCATATTTATACTGTAAGTGGCTACTATGATCCTAATTAAGTGTTTGAAGTTTTGAAAAATATAACCGCAACGAAAATCAGAAAATACAAAAGATATTTTTTTGGCTGTCGCAAAAGTTTATGCACAGATCAGATTTTATGCAAATATCTCTTGAAACGTGATGCGTGAAGAGCCAGTGCGGTTCTTTTGAACGAGTTATATAGTGTAGCAATGGCTTAAAGTGTTATCAAGATGCCGAAGTCACTACAGTTCTCGTCTGAAGAAGTTGTGAAACTCTGGAAGCTGAAAGTAGAAGGTAACTCTGTTATGCAAATGTCAGTGATTTTAAATCGATCTAAACGTGGTACTTATAATGTTCTGAAACGTGGAAATCAATTTAAACCTGCGTTTCGCTCAGGAAGACCGAGAAAAACTACCTCTCGTGAGGATAGAAGAATTAAAAAACTGACCTTAACTGAAAATTTGTCACTTAATGAAATAAAATATAGACTTGTAACAAAATTATCACGTGATACCATAAGCAGATGAATAAAAGAATCAGGATTTATCAAAAAACAAAAGTTGGCTCGCAAACCTTTTCTGAAAAAGTGTCATAAACAAGCAAGACTGCATTGTGCAAAGCATCATATGCATTACAGTAACGAATGGATTACTGTTGTGTTCTCTGATGAAAAATAATGGAATTTAGACGGTCCAGATGGGTTCTCATACTACTGGCGTGACTTGAGGAAAGATCCGAAGTGCGTATTCAGTATAGGCAACATGGCTCGGTCATGGTATGGGGCGCTTTTTACTTCAACGGACAAACTTCTCTTAGCTTTCTAAAGGGTAGACAAAATTCAGAAAGGTATCAAGATACCCTGAGAAAGCATTCGTTACCATTTGGTGAAGTCCTAGGTGGTCCTGGATTGGATTTTTCAGCGAGACAACGCTTCAATACACAATTCCCGTAGTAAGAAAGAATGGCTTGCTTCTCAAAATATTAGTGTAATGAACTGGCCAGCACTCAGCCCGGATCTAAATCCCATAGAAAACATCTGGGGAATTCTCGCACGTGAGGTTTTCCAGAATGGGAAGCAGAATTGCTCTGTTCAAGAGCTTAAATCTGCAATCGAGGAAGCCTGGTACAGACTAACTCCCGAAACCTTCCATAATCTCGTGCTATCGATGAAAAATCGCATATTCGAACTCATCAGATGCAACGGTAACACCATGGACTACTAAAAGACTTTTATGCTTTCTAAAATATATATATTCCGTTTTTGTGCTTAAACTTTTGCGATAGCAAAATTTTGATTTTATCATGTAATCGTATTTTAATTTCTATGAATTGTTTCCAAATTCTAAACATGGATTTGTAAGCTGTTTGTTTAATTACAGTAAAAATTTCAAAGCTTTTTGGTGTATACTTTTCGCCTTATCAAAAGATTTCGGTTGCGCTTAAACTTTTGCGACGCACTGTACAAGTAAAGGGTTAACGTAAAACATCTTACTTTCTTTGCAAATGACCAAACATGGAAACGATGTGATGCCAAGCAAGCAGCGGAAGGGAGGATCTGGAGCTAGCTTCAATTTCTTGCCAAGTCTTCAAATTTGGCTCATTTTCGGCCGACTTTAAGACCCCTTATCTCGAAAACGAGGGCACTTGATCTTTGGGTCAAAGACAGATCTCAGTATGCTCTTTCGAATGGTACCATTTTTAACTTTTTTCATTATTACTTAAGTCGAGTACTTTCCTGGTAAGTAAAAATGAAAACTTTTTATCGACAAAATAGTGACATATTGAATTGTCATTATTTATTTATTTAGCGGGCTTAACTTTAACACGATTGCAGATTTTATTTTACTTTTGTTTAAATGATTCAATGTAATTTCAAATATCAGCAGATTCACGAATCAAATGATCCTATTGAATGCCTAGGAAATGCAATCTGATCTTCAGTGTTGCTAAGTAAATAATGAAAATTTTTTATCGACAATAGTGACATATTTAAATATCATTATTTATTTATTTAGCGGGCTTAACTTTAACACGATTGCATATTTTATTTTCTTTTTTGTTTAAATGATTCCATGTAATTTCAAATACTACATTTGTCAACAAACATTGAATTTTATGTGAAGAACATATAGCGTGTAAAGAATGAATATAAAGAAGAAAAACACAGGTTCGTGTGATAAAATTTAGTAGAAATTTTTACTGTAGAATTTTAAACATTTCAATTTTATGCAATTTTTGGTGGTGAACGTGAAAACATTAGAACATTTGATCTGCTTTTTATTTGCGAGCCAAAATATTAAATAAAGTTTTAATTTAAATTTAAAGAAACCAAATGGATTTTTTTATTCATATCATGACAAATATTTCTTTCTTTGTTTATTACATCTAAAAATGTAATTTCTTTATATTTTCCTGAACTATGTTTTTCAAAACTTGCTCAACTATGAAACATTTGCACCTTTTTAATTTTTTACCTCGACTAAATTTTACTAATTCTTTCTGATGAAAGGAAGATTGGTTTTTGTGAACTTTTTTTCCTTAAAATTTTACGAATGGGAGCATTTATGTAACATTTTTAAACTAACAAATAAAGAAAGACACTTAAAGATTTAGGTATAAAAATACATTTAAATAAATAATAAGTTATTTACAGTTAGGTCAAATTTAACACTGTAAATAGCCATTGAATTGCCCTCAAAACAAATTCATTGAAGTTCGCTGGAATCGAGTTCTGGTCCAATTGTGGATAACTGACGAATAAGTAGGTTCTGAAATTGATTTCGGATGTGGAGTTTCTGTAAGTCTGATAGCTTTTTCATAAATGGCACCAAAGATTTGAAAAAACTCAAATCAGGGTCTTCTTCCGCCACAGCAGAATGTCTGTCAAATTCCCCGGCAGAATGACCGTCAAGAACTATTTCACCCAATTCTAATTTCTTCGCACCTAAATCAGCTTCTTCAGTCTTTTTTTTCTTTGCAACAGGTTCCAACCTCAAAATTTCCGGTTGGCCATCGTTCGTGGAACCCTTTCCTTGGTCCACAGAAGTATTCTCGGCATCAACATCGGAAATGATCTCCCCCAGCAAGTAAGGTTCTATTTCCATGGAATATGAATTTGGAAGATTGTCTTCTCCCACTAAGCTCGGGAGATGAATTTCTAAAAGAAAAGACAGCGGATTGAAGTGCTTCCATTTTCCTTTGTATTGAAACGTTCCATCTGCGTTCTTTTTCGGAGCTTTCTTGAGTTCCTTTAGAAAGGTGTCTCTTAGATTTCTCCATTTTACTTTTGCTTCTTCCTCTGTAAAAATAATAAAAATATAAGTCATTGATAAATGTCAGTAAATTCCAAATGATTTTTTCTTACAAAGAAGCAGACAGCAGTTGCAAAGTTTTTGGAGCCGTACGCTAGTATCTTTACCCAGGGCCTGATTACCGTACCTCTAGGTCTAGGCCTTGGGCTCCATCTTCCTAAGGGACCCTAAATGTTTTTTGAAGACTTAGGTACATCCTTAAACCTATACCTATATGAATAATATCTGTATCTCAGAACCAGAACGACGTAAGTTCAAAAATGACGATTTTCACTTTATTGCTCCATTTATTCACATATTCACTTAATTGCTAGAATCTTATTCCGCATCCACCCATGAGAACGTTACTCTACAAAACAATTTTTTTCACAATTATTTAGCAGCATTTAAAGAGCACGAGTCCCATCTTTTGCATGTATTTGGCAATCCTTTCTGCCCTCTGCTGAAAAGTTAGGAAAATGGACTTACGGCAGTCTGGTTTTGAGGTACAACTGTATATGTGTGATTCTACAAAAATTGGCAAATTTTTGTTCCATACTGATTGCTCTTTTTGTTTTTAATTTAATAAAAAACTATTTGGGAATATTTTTATGCGTCTTTTGTTCTATAATTCTGATTATCAACGAATTCAATAATTAATTATTATTCGTTTAAAATTAAAATATTACATTGAAATGTCATCCACATGCCCTGTCCCATAGGTGCAATTTTCACAATCAATGGAATAGGGGAGACTGGGGACGGTTGTGACGCGGGGCGGTTGTGACAGTCGTCATATTAGCTAAACCATAATTATTACCTGGTTGAAGCAAAGAGAGAGAGTATCAGCATGTTTGTCTGAATGTGTGTCAAAGCATTGCGGTAGCCATCGAGCGACATTAACGCTAGCAGAGGGGTTGGTTACTTTTTAACAGTCAAAAGTAAGTTTTTTTGTTCGATGTCTTTTAGTAATTCCAGTTTAATGGGTACAGATAGAGAAATGAAAGTTTTCTCCCCCTTAGTAGTGAACCTTAATAGTGAAATAGCAGTGATTACTTTTTATGTAGGCTATTTTGTATTGCCATGGCGATTGCTGTTTTCAAAAGTAGTGGGTTGGGGTCGGTTGTGACAAATTGCGTGGGGACGGTTGTGACACGAGTAAAACATGTTTTTATCATATTTGATGCCCATAATACGCTTGGAGAAGACAGAAATAGGGCAGTGTGACCTAATAAAATATAAAGAAGCTTACAAAGAAGTGAAACTTTCTTTTCTTTCGGACAGCTTTAGAAATGCAACGTTAATCGTAAATCTTTGCTACGAAACATTCATTCGTAAACGCGATGGAGCCGGCCGTTGCTGTCACAATGAAAAATACGTGTGCATAGGTTATACTGCTCATAATAAAGTGCTTTTGAGCTTACATATACGCTGAAAGCAGATATGAGAGTAAAATGGCTACTGAGAAATGGTTCCGTTCATTTATGAATAGAAATGTTTCACGTCTGTTCGTGTAGCTCATGCAACTAGCCTTTCAAGAGTAACAAGCTTCAATAAAACAAATAAATGTGGAATCTTTCTTTGATACTTGAGAATTGTTATGAACAAACACAGTTATGACCCACAGGATGTGCATAATGTTGCCAAAACAGACGTTACAAAGTTCCAAAAACCTGATATTTTTGCAAAACTTGGTATAAGGCTACTTCAACTGAACGAGGCACATTGTTAAATGTTAAACTTTCCCAGGTGAAGGTTATATTGAATTACGTTTAATATTACTTGAAATTAAAAGTGATCTAGACTGTTTTGCTGTATTTTTGAACTTGTCACAACCGACCCCAAGCACTGTCACAACCGCCCCTGGGGTGGGGTCGGTTGTGACATTTTTTCCTTTTTTGTTTAATTTGGTCCTGTGAGTTAACTATTGTACTTAGAGAGAAACTTTTAGTGTTTATAAGCAGGCAAATAAACACTTTAACATAAAAACAACTTTAAACCAGATCACAGGCATTGCTAAGGGATCTATGGAGGAGCAAATGAAAATTGTCACAACCGTACCCAGTCTCCCCTATAGATAAAAAAATATAAGGGATTTTTTTTCTCAAGAGTTTTTTTATTTATAAATGTGAATGTGTGCAAGATGTAAATTACAAAAAAGCAAAATAATGTGAAAATAATATCTCTAAAAGTTAATCTTAACTTTGTCCCAGCGATTATCAGTCATCCATATGTCTGAAAAGTATAGATATTTTTCTCTGAAATGTTTTATTTCAAAATCTGGCAACACATCTTAAAATAAAGCATGGAACTTTGTTATTCCTGGCTGAAGATTAATTTTGCTGTTCCGCCATTACTTTTTTATAAAAAGCAGGCTAAACTCAACTTTCAAGGCAAGTGTTTTTCATCTTTGTCCTTAACATGCCCCACAGAATGCATCTAAAATGTACGTGTAAATAAATTCTGATAATGAATAATCCTAAGGCTTACATTTGTGGGTTCTAATTCGAAGTGAAGCCGAAAAATATTCACATATGACTTTTTGAGAACACAATTACTTGTCTTTTGTCATTCACGTGCCCTTTTTTCTGATGTCAGTCACATGCCCTAATATGAGACACGTGAATGAATAAAAAGCCAAACTATGACAGTATAATGTTTAAAAATTATGTCTTAGAGCCCTGCTCTACATCAGCGGCAACCGAAACCGAAGGCAGAAACTGAAAATCCGAGTACTTTCCATAGGAACACTATTTGCTCCATTTTACGCTTCTGCTTAATTTTTCTGCTTTACGTCAATGTGGAGCAGGGCTCTAACAGTTTACAGGTTAAAAAATTTCATTAATATGCCTATTGTGTTTGTGTTATTCACATACTTATTGTGTTATTCACATACTTATTGTGTTATTCACATACCCATTGTGTCATCCACATGTCCTTTTTATCAATCACATATGCCTTTTGCACTCAGAACATTGAAAATGCAATTTTCACTGTTACGGACTCTACATTGAATATTTCTTTAAATCTGGCTTAAACCGATTTTTAAGCCAAAACTGCTACTTGAGACAGGTAAAGTAAAGGCTCACTTCTAATATAGCTAACAATTTTAACCCTCGTGGGTTCCTTGGGGTCATATGTGACCCCAATGGAATTTCTGTTTAATATATCTTGTTAATTAACCATTTGTTTTTAATGGCACTTTGTGGCTTTTATTCTTCTAGTTTTCTATTCCAAATAATGCTATTATTGTGTTTTATTTTTCCCGAATTGCATTTTTTGCACACAAGACCCTTGGGGTCACTTCCCCCAGAATGCCAAAAAAAGGGGACGTTGCAACTTTTGTCCAAGAGAACTGGACAGAAAATGCATCGAAAAATGTCATAAGTGTTTGAAATTCACTTGCAAAAAATAATGTTTTTTCAGGTCTGTAATAGTTGTAAATAAATCTACAGTTATTATAAGTTTCGCTCTAAATTTTGATTTTTAATGCATAAACTAAATTTTACTTTGATTGTGCCTTTTTATTTTTACTTTTTTAGCATTAAAAAGTGTGTGAACTTAAATAATGCATGTAACATTCAATAATCATAATAAATTTCTTAAAGGAAGCATTGGGGTCGTTTATGACCCCAAGGGTCTTGAGTGTAACTGAAATGGGAGGGACCCACGAGGGTTAATCAAAAAGTGCGTTCTATAAAAATTATGGGTTGTGAAAATGATGACTGTAGAGTCCGTAACAACAATTGGAATAAAAGTTTAGTTTTTAAAGAAAAATTCAATGTAGAGTGCAAACTTCGTAGAGAGTGCAAACTTCGAGATAAAGGAATATTCGAGTTGTAAGGCTTCGAGTAATCGAGACTCGACTGCATATCGCTGCTTGAAATGAACAACGGCATATCTACAAAACACGACTTTTCAGGAGAGCGTTTCAAAGTTTTTGCAGTAAAACGGCATTTTGAAGTAAAATGGTATTAAGGGTACTTATGTCGAATCAACTTACATAGACATAGATAATAGACACTCCAAGCACTTATTCAGAACTGACACAATGGCGGCCGTGTCGTTGTTTACTGGGAAAAGCGTGCCAAAATAATAACTATGCACAACGATATTAACGATTGCTGCGTGATATTTTGAAACTACAGATATGCCGATAATACCACAAGAAAGAGTAAGAAAAAAAAAAAAAAAAAAAAACAGAATTTTTTGATGTAATAAAAAAAAAAAAAATCGATTTTTGCAGATATGCCGTTGTTCATTTCAAGCAGCGATATATATTTTAAAATAACAGCAACAAGAGGGTTTATTAACTGGGAAAAGACTATCTTGGAGGAGCATTTTTAATCATTTTGTCAACAGCGGATTTCACAGTCGCTACGGGCTGCGTCAACCACAGGAGCCCCGAAGGATGCGCAAGCGCGTGATAAATGATTAACATAGTTATATGCATGGGCGGATACATGGGAGGGGCGATGGAGGCGATCGCCGCTCATCCTTGGGAACTTTTCACCGGCGGTAGTTTCGACATTGAAGCTCTAAAAATGCAATTTTTTCGAGTTTTAATGAAGTTTGGGGGAGGAGTTTTGAGGCGCTCCCCCGGAAGTATTTCGAAATTGAAGTCTGAAACTTTTGCGATTAATATTTGTAAACCAGTATGGATAGTAAAAAATAAACAAAGATACTTTCTGGATCCTCCCGCCCTTGGTTACATGATAGGCAAAGGGCCCCCAAAATGCGTCCCGAGTTGTCCCCAAACCAGTAAATCAGCCACTGCATTCAAACATGGAGTCATCAAGGGAATCCAAATTATTGTGGGTCTTGAGACTGACTTTGAGTTAGTCAGTCTTTACCGGTAGACAAATCAATGCAAAATTCGAGAAAGGAGTGCATTGATTTGTCTACCGGTCTAGTCGTTTCTAGTGGTAGTTTCGTTCGAACTTCTATTTTTATAAAACGTAATGCGTGCGACAGCTGAAAACTAAAATTTTCATGCACGTTACAAGTTTTATACAAGTTTACAAGTAACATTGCACCAATTTTAGGACTCCTATCAAAAAATTAAAATTTATTTTTAAAATAAAATATTTTATACACACCTATTTCTAATTAAGAAATATGTTTTTTCCCCATTGATAAATGTAACACATTTAAATATGAGTATTTTCCAACAAAAATTACGATTAACAATGAATTATCAATTTAAGGCTCACCTGTTTCATTTTTCTATGAAATAAGTTAAAAACAATAATTCTCCATGTTCTAATAACATTGGGACATCGGCACAAATAACGTATGATGCAGAAAAATTAATGAAAAGTTATCAAAATAATGTTGACGCCGGGTAAATAAGCTAGTAGGGTCATTCCATGTAACATTCAGAGCTTATTTTGTAACTTTTTAATTGTAACTCAAAGGATGAAAAATATTTTTTTATTTATTCTGGTGGATTTACAATGTACATGGTATCTATGTATCATTTCTGCTAAGAATTTAAAACAAAATTACTGACAGTAGATATTTTTTCAACCGAAATAGCAGCGTGACTAACGTAACATTTTTGCAACCCTGAATATTAATGCTCATGTTGTGAGGCAAAACTTTCTCAAAGTTAAGCAAGTGTTAAAAATTGAATGATATATTTGAAAAATGTGTAAAGTTGGCTTTTAAAAACATAAAACACATTTATAAAATCTTAATTTTTTTAGTATAGTTGGCGCTTTCTGGGGGGGGGGGGGGGAGATACACTTTGTCACTCTTTACACTAAAACTCAATTATGAAGTCATAAATGCTCAAATAAACATTTTTTTTAATAAAATAAATTTAAAAACGCTACTTTTTTTCCCGAGAAACAACATGCATTACCTTATTAATACGAACATGAACTCAGTTTTTGATGTAATCTTTGCTTAGAAATAGGAAGTCTGAAACTCTTATCCCGGAAAAATTTCCAAATGGGACCTTTTTTTAAAATGATTTTTGATGACTTTAAAAGTAAGAAATTTTTTGAAATAAGTCTTAAAAGCGAATTTAGGCTATCTTTGGTTACATTAGGGGGGCAGGAACTATAGTAGCAAAATCGTCCTTGGCAATTTTCCAAAGCTGTAACTTTGAAAACGTACTTTTAGACTATGTTTGATGTAGTTGAGAACAAGAGCCACCCTCTCTCCCCCTTTCTTTGCTGCTTATTGGGTGGATTTCCTGAAAATAAGATAACATTTTTGAAATCAGGTTAGCGGTAAGAAATGTACTACAAAAGGTTGTTGTTAGAGAAATTTTCCGGGGGAGCTGAGTCCGTCTGAAATATTCCAGGGGGAGCCCAAGCTCCCCCGGTTCCTACGCCCCTGCAATTGCTATGCTGCAATTTTTGAATGACCAAATGTTCCTATTTCAGGCCCGTCATTTACGGGGGTCAGGGGGGTCAATTGCCATCGACCACTCATTAACCATTTTTTTATTTTTATTTCTTTAAAAAAGGCTTTGAGAAATTAATGTATTTACACATAAGTGGGCGTGGTTTTTTATGTTTTCCGATGAAATTGCATTGTGTTTGGACCCTTTGCCCCCCCCCCCCTGGAAAAACTTCAAATGACGGCCTATCAGATTTATTAATTATACGTATGTGTGCACTGCACACTTGTATACACCATTCGACAAAACTTGGGGTTCCATTCGGCAAATTGAGAATGTTCCCAAGTATTTAAGTTCGGGGAGGAGCCCCTAATTTTTAGTTCTAATTCTTAAAACAGAAAACTCTGAACATGCTGAGAACTCTGAAATTTTTGCTGCTTTATCATCAAGAATTGATGCTTTTGGCTTATCTATTTATTTTGAACAATTCTTCTTCGTTACAAATATATTTTTAACATCTGTATGTACTTAGTGATTAATTCCACTTCAAATACATTGTGATTTTCACTGAAAGCAAGTAATTGTTTATTGGGATTGAAATTGACTACTCCGATTGTTAAATAATCTGTTTTGTGACAACAGTTTTATTTATTTATTTTTTAAAATCAGATTGTTTTTATTATTTTTTAATTTTTTTGCGAATATTTTCTTTAATGAATTCTATTCAACTTTTTTCTTCTTAATTTCAAAATATCTTTGAACCTATGGTTTAAAAACAGAAGAAATTTAAATTGAAATAGTTATTTTTATTGTTATTTCATTTTTACTTATGGGTGCATAGAAATCTCGGTATAGAAGAACAAATATTGCGATTCAATACTTATAGATGGCAGCACTGAACAAATGTATTTTGGCCTACTTTCTTTTGAGAGTGAGAAAAAAAAAACGTTTCTAACGAAGTTTACGCAAAGGAACATAGTAGTTTGATTTCAAACATTGTTTATCTTTTTTCAAACGTTACTTTCTCTCTTTACAAATTGCTATGTTTTATGTAAAATATTAAAAGTTTATGTTGCGCATAAATTTCACTCTTCTCATTTGATATTAACACTCACATTAAACTAAATTTTACACGAAAAGAGCTAAACAGCACCAATAAGTTGAACACTTTACAAGTTATATTAAATGCATAAAAAAAAACAACAACAAAACTCACCTAGGAATAATTTTGAAAAATTGCATAATTTAAAGAAACATACTGTCAAAAATATTACGTTCCATATTTACTTATAAGAAATAATGATATAAGTCATTATTCCTTTTGATCACTAGTAAACTTCCACCAAAATGCTCGTCAGTTTGAATATTTTTTATTTTTTGATATTATTATTATTATGTAATTATATTATTATTTTTTTATTTATTATATTATATTTATATCAGATGCAAAACTGAATTCAAAATAAATAAATGAAATTATAAAGAAATAAAAAAAAATGGTTAATGAGTTCTTTGATTTGTGGTTGTAGTAAGTCAAAAAACCTGAAAATTGTTACAATGAGTCAACATAGCAAAATTTCTTTTTTGGTCAACAATTTTGAAAAACATTTAAGTGTTTTTGAAGGAAAAGGAGAAATTGTTTTCTAGTCATTAGTTTAATACTTTGTCGCTTTACTACTTCTAAGTACATTAGATATTGTCAGCCAAAGCATTTTAAATAAAATTTTCAGTCCTCAATTTTGTTATATTTTCATTTTTTTCTGAATTTTTAGAATAATCTGTAAATTGATCCCAGATGAAATACAGTAGAACCTCTATGTGTCGAAATAGCAACTTGTCAAAGTAACAAAATTCGATAAATAGAAATTTCGATAAAAAGAAGCGAACTTAATTGTATCCTAATTATTCCTAAAACATTATACTTAAAGCTTATTTTTAATACAAAACTCAATTTCTAATTTATTTGTAAAGTACATTACATTAAAGTTAATAATTAGAAAAATAATTAATAAGAAAAATTTGTTTATTACTTTTTAATAAACAGTAATCCACACAGTGGTTACATTGATTGTAGTTGTATTATCTGAAAAGCAAAAAAAGAACTGAAAGTCTTGGTGAATAGATAGTTTTGTTACAAGCTCACCAAAGAATGTCTGCACTTTTTTAAACACAGTAACAATTTCATTATGAGCATTGTGAACTGAAGTCCAGAAGTTAATATTTCTAACATCTAGCATTAAATTTTTAATGGCATGAAATGTTTTTCCAACTGAAGCTTAGCTTATTTAAGAATGAAGAACAACTATCTGGAAAAGAAAAAAAGAGGAATAGCCAGAAATTTGATTTTAAAGTACACATCAAAACATAAAGTCGAAAACGACTTGACTGTTTTGTTCTAAAATTCATAAGTTTCCCCATTTGTTTGTCCACCCCTTTTGTGACAACCACTGAGCTTGCTCTTTCTCTCAACTTTAATTTTCGTTCAGTAAACGTTCTAAAGTCGAATAGAACGACTTACTATGTCCAAAAAATGATTTTGATACACGGAGTGTTTTTCTATGCAATACGCATTGAGATTTACTAACTGTTCAATATATAGAAAATTTCGATGTGTGGAAGTTTCATATATGGAGGTTCGACTGTATCTGCATAATGCACCTCGTTTTGTTACAATTCGGCTTTGCATTGGGGTGCACATCAACCCTCCTCCTAGTTACCCCCACCCCGCCCCCTTTTGCAATCCCTTAAAACAGGACTCCTGTTGTGAACTTTTAACTGCATTCCACATTGAGTACTAAACCTGCCTTTTGTGAAACCGATTTTGACCTTAAAAAAATTACTGTACTTTTATGAAAATTGTTAGGAAAAAAAATCAATTTAGCTATATGACAAGAAAGTACCTGCTGAACAAATATTCATGTACATGACAGTTAGTGAATTTAAATTTAAAACAAGTTCCCAGTTAAAGTTCATAAATTGAAATAATTAAAATTGATTACTTTCGAGTCCCGTGATTGCAGCAATTTCTGTCCAACCTTTCTCAACACTAGCTTTCAATTTATAGTGTTTGTCTCTTCTGTCCCATAATGCCGGCCGCTTCTTTATTTCAGATATCAGAACATCCATTACAGAGTCTCAACTTCGAACTTTCATGCGGTAAAATCGGACGTACGACCAAAAATTTCACAGGAACAGCACGATAACACAGGCAGGCAGTGCGGATACAGTTACAGCGTCCTGTTCGCACGCGCGGAATACTCGCCACGAATGCTCCTTCGATTGGCTAATTCTACCCGTACATCTTGACGCAGGCGGGTAGGTTGGTAACCCGCGCGAAACGCTCGCCCGAACCGCACGCGACACTCGGAGCGAATACTCGCTAAAAGTCGCCAAACTCTACGTTTTTGCACCTGTCATCAAAATGTTATCTATCACCTAATTTCAATTTGGCTTTCAGAATAACCTATCAAAGATGATGACATCGAGATAAATTTTTTCCCCGGAAAAAAGGTATCTATTCATTTCCATGTCGGTTGCTCGAAACACGTTTTCGCTTAGCAAGCGCCAAATAATCGATAAATGCCAATTCTTGCAGAACGCTCATAAGTCGGTTGGTCGGGGATGGGAGGAGATGGCCGTTCGCTTCCCCTCTGGTAGAAAAATTCGCTAAGGAACCTTTTGCTCTCTTTTGAAAAATAGAAAATGGAAATTCTGTCATCGAAGTTGCATGCATCTCTCTCAAAGATTTTGCTTCCAAAACGTTTGCAAATCGAGCGAAAAAAAAATCAATACTTGAAAATCTCAAAATAATCTTATTTTTTAATTTTGGGGGAAAAAATGTTGAACTCCTTTTATTTTCATTGCTAAAATTACATCATTTGGAGTAAAAAATAATATATATTTTTTTCGATTTCTTTTATGAAAGTATCGAAAAGAAAATACTGGATAAGGTTTATTAAATACCGTAAAATGGGGTTAATCGGAACACTTTTCAGCTTTGATTGTAAAAAAAGCAGTTAAAAGATTTTTTTAAATTTGATTTTTTGGGTAAAAACTTCGGTCTTGCTTTACTTTTGATATTCCAAGCAAAGACAAAAGATTTTGAGCAATTATTATTAAAATATATAGCAAATTATGGGTGTTCCGAATCACCCCGCTGATAGGGGTCAATCGGAACACTTGTTAAAATTTTTATTTTTTTCAATTTAATCTGTAATAGGTCTCACAAACATGAGTAATATTGATGGGGGAGAATAAGAACAGATAATTACTGTCAAATAAATGTATAATTTCAGTACCAGTAAACGTTTATAATTTGTAAAAATTCAAAATAATTTTGAACTTATGAAAAATGAAAAGTAATTTTAAGAAAAGCTTTTGAATTGAAATGCAAAGATTTAACATGAATGGAAGTCACTCATGTCGTCCACAAATATGTACTTGTCCTTAAAACTAGCAATTGTGACTTAGCTTAAGTTTTTTCATAACATCTCCTGGGATGAACTCTGCCTTTTCTTTAGTTTTTTGAAATTTCTGGGTTTCGGGGATTGTCCTGAAAGATTTTTTCGCTTATTCATCACTGTCTGTGTGCTGGACGTTTACTACATAAAGTCTATGTGACTTTCTCCCTTTTATTTTAAGTAAAAAAAAGTCTCCTGGAGAAAAAATCTTTTGAAATCTGTAACTTTTGTCATTCTAAGATCTAGTCACGAGAAGGGATAAACAGTAATAAATCCTTGTCCCTGTCTTGATTAGAAGAATTGGGGTTAGAATCTTGATTTTTCAAACAATTTCCTTCAAATAAGTTTGAATTGGAACAACAGAACTAAGCGTTCCGATTCACCCCGCAAATTTTTTTCCCATGGCATTTTTCAGAATCCTTCACTTTTATGACACAATTTATAAAAAATGTAAATTCTAATGTGGTATTCTGTTGTTCAGATACATGTATAATTGAAACATACCACTCATAGTTTTTAAATATAAGAAGGTTTGTTCTTGCATATGAAGTTTTGCAGTCTATGAAAATGTGATGTTTTCTAGCATTCAACGTGCAGCCCTCTTTAGAAGCCAGTAGCGTTGCCAGATTGACAAACGTATTTTTTTCCTACTTCCTATGATCTTACCTTTCTAAAAAAAAATTCATGGCGAAAAATACCCAATAGTATATTTATGAAGAATTTATTTGTACGGTTGGGAAGTTTTGTTCCGATTGACCCCGCTGTTCCTATACACCCCATTTTACGGTAACACAGTAAATGCTTGCTTAAAACTGAATATAAGATTCCTTTTCGATATATAATTAGTCTAAGCTGGGGCCTGATTACTGAATAGGCCAACTAGGCCTTGGCCTAGGGCCCACCTTCTACAGAGGCCCCCAAATGGCTAAAATTGTTTCAGCAAATGGCTGAACCTGTAATATTTGACTACAGTTGGGGCCGCAAGAAAGTGTTTGGCGAGTTTGGCCTAGGGCCCCTCGATACCTTAATCGGGCTCTGAGTCTAAGGGCCCTGCTCCACATCAGAGTAAAACGCGACAGAAACTGAAGGCAGAAACCGAAAATCCGGGTACTTTCCATAGGAACACTATTTGCTCCATTTTAAGCTTCTGCTTTATTTTTCTGCTTTACGTCAATGTGGAGCAGGGCCCTAAGAGCTATTTTCGAGTGACTATTTTAAGAGGTCTGGCTCTTTAATATATCCTTCCCCATCAGTTGCGGCTCGTCCATAGGCGCTGCGGCGCTGCAGCACCCCCCAGTAGTTTTTCCAAAAAATACGCTTTTAAGTTATTATTTCATTCTGATCCTGAGTGAATATAAATCATTCAAAATCCATAGTTGGTCATCGCAGGAGATTTCGTTACACACACAAACGTACGCCATAAAATTATCAGTGAAGTCAATCTTACGGCCTCAATTAAAGTGCGAAAAAAAAAAAAAAAAAAATTCTCATACTTTCCGTAAGGCGCTGCACAGCGAGTAGCTCCTTTGAGCTCGCTGAAAAGCTTTCTACGCATGCTTAGCGTGACGTGTGGTCAATCGGGGGTAGGATTTTTCTACCGCGCTGTGGGCTGCAACCGGTGCAGCTCCCTGAGATGCTTTAGTGACGGATT
Source organism: Uloborus plumipes (assembly GCA_038373865.1). NCBI lineage: Eukaryota > Metazoa > Arthropoda > Arachnida > Araneae > Uloboridae > Uloborus > Uloborus plumipes. The sequence goes on from JAXGGA010006354.1 coordinate 28,438, forward strand.
ACTCGCATACGCATGTTGAATATTTCCTTTTCGCTGCTTTATTATTTGCTGCTTCAAACTAAATATTTTTCAACTTTAGTAGTGTATCAAACGATGAGTGTTGAGCATTTTCCGATTATTTCTTTTTCAGTTATCTTTGTCCGAAAAAAATGCTGTTAAAAAAAAATCGCCCTGTTTCGGATTTTAACATTGCTCACACTTTGACGAGCAGAAAGTTCTCATACCATAGAAAATTTAACAAAGACATTCACTCGAAACAAGGTTGATCAATAATATCAAAAACTTTAATTAAAAATGTTTTTAAAAAATTCGCAAAAAAAAAAAAAAAAGATAGGAAAATGTGCTTTGTTTTTAAATAATTTTTAAATGTTTATTTATTTTTTTCTTTTTGTTTGAATTAAGTGAATATACATTATTATGTTCAATGATTATTATTTTAATATTTGTGCGCTAAAAACATTTTTTTTAACATATTGGCATACGCATACATTTTTGTTACATTAAAAAAATTGCAGCACCCCCAAATTTGAGAGTCACGAGCCGCCACTGTTCCCCATGCTCTTCTGAGCAGCGTGGGAGGTGTCTATTGAGAGTGGTTGCGTTTTTTACTAGCGCATCACATTTTTGCCGATAAAAATATATTTTTTTTAACCATTTTGGGGCAATTAGAAACTTAAACCTGTCGTAAGTGTGACATGTAATATATCAATTGAAAGATCTATTTCTTGCCTTCACACTGGTTTTTGATTTTTTATTTTACTACAATTAGAAAAGAAGTTGCATGTAAAAACTTTTGTTTCTTTTTTCGTTTTTTAACAGCTGTCTTTTGTACAATTTTTGAAGTAGAAATTCACAATTTGGCAGGATCACTTATTTTGTCGTATGCTCGTATGCGTCCTCCACACCAGTTTTTGCTGAAGTTGCAAATGTTGAGGTTAAAAACTTTTTTTTCGTGATGATTTGACGTGGTATTGCCCAAAGATGACTTTAAAATCACTATTTTTCCCAGTGCTAGTGTCCAAGTGTGATACGCAGTAAAAAACGTAACCAGTCCTCGGCCACCAGACACCCGGCATGCTGCTTTAGAAGAGCATAGGGAAAGATATACAGTGAACTCTCACTTATACGCCGACCCAAGAAACCAACAGAAAAAGGCGCATAAGTGAGAGAGACGTATAAGTGAACAAGCCTATTTAAAGGACTAAAACGCAACATATTTTATAATGAGAGAATGAATAAGATTTGTTCTTTAGGAAAGGGGCTTATTACTACGGTTTGGCAATCACTGCAATGTAATTACAATGATAAAGAGAAAACAAAAATTGTAGCATACCTAATTACAAACTGTTCCCTTTAAAACGATGCATAATAATGCGATAATTGTCCTTTCTCCGAACTCTAGTTCATGAGGCAAAAATGCCTTCTGTGAGCAATCAAGGCGAAAGGTTAAAGAGGAAAGTGAAGAAAAATGCTTATTTTTTAAAGAAAATAAATTAAATTTCTTAAATTTTAGGAAAAAATCGGCGCATAAGTGAAGCATTTATCTTTAGATTGACGCATAAACGAATGATACTGTCATTATTTTGCTATAGAATGTGCTGGGACCATTCAAAATCGTCGTATAAGTAAAAAAGACGCATAAATGAGGCGGCGTATAAGTGAGAGTTCACTGTATTAAAAAGCCAGACGTCTTAAAATTATTGTTTTTTCGACGTTGCTCGCTCTTGGACTAGGGTCAGCAGGTGGGGTAAAATGGGTCAAAAAAGAGCAATTTTACAATCAGGATTTGTCAGCCGAAAATACATTGATTCAACTCGTGAATGAACTGCTCAGGATATGCAAATGACTCTTCCTCATGATATTTCAAGTGAAATATCTCGGAAAAAAACAAAATAAGGATACTGATAAATAAGTTATAAAATGTGTTGTCAATGGCTCATTTTACCCCATAGCGTGGGGTAAAATAGGTCACTAGTGGGGTAAAATGAGTCACGCTTTAAAGGATTTCATTTCACGATTTATCGAATAGTTTTTATGCTTTTGTTCATTAATGAGAAAACAATTAGTATATAAACATTTCTAGAAAGCAATATTGTCCTCTTGATTCATCTCAGGGCCGGGAATGTCTATCCCTGTTTACGATACATCATACTTCCATTCATCATCTCTCTCTGGGAACAAAAAACTTTCACTGCATTTTTAAGTTTCATTGAACGTCATTCTATATTGTGGGGAAGAATGATGGCATGAAAATACATACTTTTTTGACCCCCCCCCCCCCATAGACTTAACTATTTCCAAGTTTCCAACTTTTAAAGGTTGCTATCAATGCACTTTTGATTCAGTTACAAATTTCTTTTAAAGAAAAGGTTTATTTATTATTCATTTAGTTTTGTGTCTGTGTGTCTGTTTAATTGATTTTTTATCTCTTTAGACTATTTATCTTAAATTATCTTCTTGTGAAAATATTCTTAACCAAAAGGCTTAAAAAAAAATAGAGAAAAATCAAGGCGCAGTTCAGAGAGAGAGAGAGAAAGATGTTCATCTTATAAATTGTTCTGTTTCGATCAGCAGTTCTTCATGGCTGATCCGGACCGATCCGGGGTCAAAATTGACCGACCCTCGGAGTTTTTAACCTGTCCACATTAATAGATTTTTTTTTTTTTTCAAAAAATACTAACAATAACATGTTGTAACTCCGGCCCCTCTACATTTATGTTAATTTTAAAACCTGGAGCATAAAATTTTGTGGTTGAAGATTAGAATCATTTGAGAATGATTGTATTTGTTAAGTCTTGTATTTTCCTTGAAAACTGGACTAGATTTTTTTTTTCACGTGATTTTTCTTTAAGTTAGTTTATTTAAAAAAATGTACGGTATGTCTTTAAAACTTTGTCAACTTTTGGAAAAAAATAAATAAATAAAGGAAACAGAAACAGCGATCCGCGAAATATTTAAAATTTTTGCTTGTCAGCATAGGCGAAGGTGCCCTAAAAAGTGAGGGGTCAAAACAAATGTGAGGGGTTGGGAGACAACACCTCTGATGCTCCCCCCCCCCCCATTTGGCTAAATTATTAGATTTTAACATTGATGATCAAATGGTCTTAAAAACGCCTCAAAAGTCAAGACTGTTGGCCATCATTGATTAGACCTTTCTGATTAAAAGTTCCACTTATGAAAAACATTTAAAAAGGCCATTTTTATTAATTTTATGCTTTTGTTTTCGTGAAATAAATCGATCCGCTGAGTAGCAGCCCATTCTTCAATCTATAAATTAATTTTTAACTCTGAAAAGTGAAAAAGTGAGGGGGCAAGGGCCCTTTACTTTTGAAAGTGAGGGGGCAGTTGCTCCCATGTACGAGCCGCCTATACTCAGCCAGAAAAAAAAAATTAAAGAAACGCTGTATTATGGATATAAAACTCAGCCATATTTCAACGCCGATTTCGAAATGAAAAACGATCTCAACATCCAAGTTCAACAATGACGCTGGCACGCTGGATGACTAATCCAGAAAAAAAAAATCCTCTTTTCTCTCTTTCATTATTCGACCCTACCGTTTCTACCTGAGAGAACCTGTCTGCTCGCCATCCGTGTCCTTGATTCGGAAAGAGTGCAAGATCATGTGACCAAGAAAGATACTGCTTTCCTCCACCTGCAAGAGCCAATCAGGAAACCGCGCCGAGATTCGAAACTTTCTTCCGTTGAGATCTTGTGAACTGGGATCTTTAAAAGCTGCCGGGCACGTTTGTTTATTTTGTGCACTAATCTACACGGATCTAATAATTGCGGTAAGTGTGGTTTAGATTCCCCCCTTTTTTACACTAAAAGATGTTATAGTATAGTATTAGTTATATTAGGTAAAAAAAGGATCATTTACAGGTGCGATTCCTTTTTTTTTTTTCTCTTTGAAAATAAAATGTTCATCAAGTGCATTCAGGAAAAGTTTGAATTGTCTGCTAACGCATGGGTAATGTTTTCGCTGCTGGCAATGGTGGATCGAAGTGGGGTATCGAAGGGCAGAAGGGGAGGGTGGTTGGGGCAGTTGTCACCCCTGACATTGAGAATTATGCATTTTTATACATATTTGTGTATTTGTTGTTATTTTTTCAAAGAAGATATGAAGTAAAGACATAAGATAACTTTTGCTCCATCCTCTTAAAATATTTGACTTGACAGTTTTCATACAAAATTAAAAATAGATAAATCCAATAATCAGGAGCTCAGCGTTGAGGCGAGTTTAGGGGTCCAGGGGTGCCCACAAAGGGGGGGGGGGGTATTGCGCAAGTTGCGCCATCAAAATGGGGGGGGGATTTTTTTAAACTAATTTATTTATTTACTTTTATTCTTTTTCTTTTTTTTTAAATAAAATTATTTACTGATTTTTTAATGTAAATTATTCATTAATTTATTTTTTCAACTTAAGTTATTTCTTTATTATTATTTATTTATTTATTTTGTGTGTGTGTGTATGTGTGTGTGTGAGCTTGGAATCTCTGAAAAAGGGAAAAAAAAGCGATTCTATTTTTCGCATAATTAGTACTTTAAAAATATCAATAATATATATAAAAAAAAATAGTTTCAATAAAAAAAAATAAATAAAAATATTTAAAAATATGAACAAATATTATTTAAAAAAATAAATAAGTAACATTTAAAAAACAAATTAATAATGTTTAAAATATAAATAAAGTAAAAAAGAGGGATAAAAATCACAATAGGGTTCTGAAAAATCTTGGGGGGAATTCGCGCCATTGAGCTTGGGGGGGATGGGCACCTCTGTAGGGGTCCCCTCCCCCTCTGAGCCTTTGGTGTTAGTACTATTGCGAATCCTAACATGGTAGTTTATTGGCAGAACTATAATGACCCTTCACCCCCCCCCCCCAGACGGTAAACCAGATGGCCCACTGTGGGGGAGGGGGGGTGTCATGGCTGAGACTGGGCCATTGACACTTTTATGGGCTAGTTTTACACATAGACCGTTCATGATCTAAAGTTTTTGCACGGGGGGGCACTTGTCCCCCTATTTTTCAAACTTGGCGCTTTGTTCGAACTTTTTCCTTTAGTTTTTACGCAAAGAATTTTTTTTAATATTTGTTTATTTATTTATTTTTTCACTTTGCCCCTACACTTTACAAGGCCAAGTTACGCATATACGGGGGTGGGAGGGACTCCGTCGCATTGAGGGTAGTGTGCCATCGACTTGAAGGAAATATGCACTTCTATTATGTAAATTAAGGCTCGACTAGAGCCTTCTACCTTCAACAATTGGCATTTCAATGTGTGAGAGGAATCAGTGGTGCTCACGGGGGGGGGGGGGGGATTATGGCGCAAGTTGGGCCATCAAAATTGGGGGGGGGGGTGGTAAAACAAATTTATTTAAATCATTTATTAATTAATTTTGTTAATAAAAATTATTTACTGATTTTTTTTAAATTTAAATTAATAATTATTTTTTTAATTTAAATTATTTCTTTATTATTTTTTATTTATTTTTCGTGTCGTGTGTGTGCTTAGAATGTCTGGAAGGGAAAAAAAGCGATTATATTCTGCGCATAATTAGTACTTTTAAAAAATTAATATTTAAAAAAAAGCTATAATTTAAATAAGTAAATAATATTTAAAAAAATAAATAAAATAAAAAAGAGGTAAAAGTTCAGAATAAAAAACACAAAAGGGTTGTGAACAGTTTGTGCGGGGGGGGGGGATTTGTGCCATTGAGCTTGGGGGGGATTTGTGCCTTTGAGCTTGGATGGGGGGGGGAGCGGCACCCCAGGGAGAAATTCGTGTTTTCTTATACCCTTTCGGACAATGCGTGACCACATATGCCACTTTTTTTGTATGACGGGTAGGAGGTGGTTTTTGTTTTGCGTCGAATGAAGACATTTTTGAATAGAATAGCTATATGTGATTTTAATGTTTTAATTTTATGTGAATACTGTCGTCCCGCTTAATCGGGTAACGGATAAACGAATACCCCGCTAATACGAATACAATATCTCGTTCCCGATGCCATAGACGTAATGTTAAAGATCCCCGCTTAATCCAATACCCCGTTTAATCGAATAATATTTCTTGGAACCGACAGTATTCGATTAATCGGGGCCGACAGTATTTGTTACTAATTATTAAAAAGGTATATAATAAATGATATTTGTTGTTCATGGATGCAAGGTCGATTAGTGAGCCTCATCAGTGGAGTCAGTAATTCTTGATGCTGAGCCCCGGGAGATTTCTTTATTTTCTTATTAGGCGATTTATTAGGCAGTTTAAAAAAGAAAAATGATCATAAAATTATTACTGATAATATTAATTAAAAAAAACCTATTATATGATCTCTGATAAGTTAATCAGTTTTTAAAGGGGAAGCCACACATTTATCAGGTACTCTTGAATCCGGATTAAATGAAATCAGTGATAGCAATTCGGGGGGGGGGGGGCACTTTTTTAATCATTGAAGGTCGTCTATGCGTTTTTAAGATTTTAATTTCGAAAAACTTCCAGAGAGATCAGCAGAATTCTAAAGTTATCAAAGATTGCTCAAAGTTACAATTTAAGACTTAAATTTCAAAAAAAGTTCTCGAACACATCTTCCTTCCCCTATCTTCAAAGATGACCTAAATTTGTGTTATTAAGATTCCAGTTTATGCATTGGTATCTTATCTGGAGGGGGGGGGGGATCCTTTATCCCTTCATCAATAAAGAGTTTTATAATGGAATAACAAATTGGCATTAATAAAAAACATGTTATATTGAAAATAACATTTGTTTTAGTTTCAGTTTTGATTTAATATTTGGTTTTAGTTTTGGATAAGTATTTCGCTTGAACTTAACCAAAACTTTTTTGTGGTATTATGTTTTGAAATACTAATTAAAATAAATAAATAAATAAATACACATTTTTTAAATTCTTACTCAAGTTTTTAATCATATAATTCTAAAAAAAAATATGATGATGTAACTGTTAACAACTTTCAAATTTGTTACAGTACAGTGCAATATGCTTTGCAAAAAAATTAATCAGGCAATATTTTATTTTACATTTACTTTTTCTGCTTGTTATTGATTCGTTTATTTGTTACTAGAATTATTATTTTGTTTTACTTTTTTAAAAAATTCACACAATGAGAAAATAACACTAGTTTTCTATTTATATGCAATATTTTGATGCAATAATGTTTAAATGCTTAAGCTTATTAATTTTGTTACTTTTTATTACTTTTACAGTAAAAAACCGCTATTTTGTTCTCATTTCTTATTTGATTTATCTAAGGATGTACTAGCAAACTTGTTTATTTTCCGTGTTTTATTTTTTTTCTGCATTTATGGTGTTGATTTATATCATATTCTAAATGTGTGTTATATCACATTCATTAATTTTTTTGACTTTTACAGTAAAAAACCGTTAATTTTGTTCTCAATTCTTATTTGATTTATCTAAGGATGTACTAGCAAAATTGTTCATTTTCCGTGTTTTATTTTTTCTGCATTTATGGTGTTGATTTATATCATATTCTAAATGTGTGTTATATCACATTCATTAATTTTTTTGGTGTAGTAAAATATGAAATGTGTTTCTCGATTATTTTTAAAATATCAATTTCATACAATACACCGCCAACCCGGCTAATTCGGTGCATGGACTGGGGTTTCGAGCTTAGTATGCTCTCATCAGCATGGAATACGAAACTAGCCGAGTTTGAGACAAAAATCCTCTTATAAAGCTAAGAGAGCCGGAAAAAAAAAAAAAAAAAAACTGGTAGCTAATGTGAAATTAGAACATCAGCGAGCGATCGCACTTGGTTATTTACGTTGCCTTTAAAAAAATAATAATTTACGAGTTGTACCATACCAAGTGCGGTCGCTCGCTGGTGTTCTAATTTCACTTTGGCTACCAGTTTTTTTTCAGCTCTCTTTGCTTTATAAGAGGATTTTTGCCTCCAACTCGGCTAGTTTCGTGTTCCATGCTGATGAGAGCAGAATAAGCTCGAAACTACAGTCCATGGATCGAGTTAGCCGAGTTGGCGGTGTTGCATGTTCCTGCCTTAGCTTGCTTAGGGGCGGTTACTCACTGCTTTATCAATTTCATGTTTCGTTATGCAAGTAAATTAAGTAATAACTAATAATACTCAAGTATATTCAAAAAATACTTTTGGAACATCCGATTTAAACTTCAAAAAACTAGCTAATTTGATTTTTTTATTTTAAAAGAAAAAAATCCAATTTTTTAACACCCTGGTGTTTGAAATATCAACGCAATAGTTTTACATTTCGCACGTTTGAAACATCTGAATTTCATCTTGTCCGTTTTGTCTAATTTCAAATGGCGTCCCGAAATTTTTATCAAAAACCCAAGTAGCACACTTCGTTTTTTAAAGGTTGTAAATGGTTATTAACGTTGTTTCAACGGACTAAAAACGTTTATAAAACGTTTAAACGTTTTTTGTGCTACCTGGGAAGTAGACAAAATAGCAAATAACAACCCAGGCTGAAATGCGAATACAATGAACTCCCAGTTATCCGCCAAAAAAGGTGTACTGCAAGAAATAGATGTTGTTTACACAATACAATGCAGCGAAATTTATAGTAATTTTACAGTAATAAACTGCAAAATTGCTAATTTAATGGTAATTTTACAGTAATAAACTAAAATTGCTAGTTTCAGTTTATTATTGTGCATTTTACAGTTTTATCTCACAAAGGTCATATATCTTCACTCATTTATCTTCACTAAGGTTTCATTGAAAAAAGTGAATTTTGAATATGTAAACGTTATATTCCCAATTTTCAGTCTCTTAATTTTCTTCAATCAAATTATATTTGTTATTTTGTTTAAATATACACTTTCAAGCGCGCACCCAGGAGGGGGCTTCGCTGGCTTGAGCTCCTTTTATGACAAATCGGAACTTCAGGAGCTTAAGGCATGCAAATTCATTTTAAATTTTTCAACGAGGTTGGGAATCATTGGAGTCAAAGGTAGTTATAAATATAAGTAGCAATAAAATGCTTTCAGAACAGTAAAAGAGCAAATACGTACACAATAGACCTGGGTGCGCTACCCCGCAAGATTCGTAAGTGCCCCCTCCCCCCCACAACCCCCTAGTAAAATATAAAAATATTTTCCCCATGTAACTAACTCATAGTTCTATTTTTCTCGATCATGCGCCCTCAAACCTCTTGCACCCCCTCCCAGCACCGCGGGGGCGCTATGTATGCCACTGACGTAGTAGCCGTAGTGGCGGATCTATACTAGACAGCAACATAAGTTGACACTGACGTCACTACGAGCGGAGCCAATAAGAGTTCATAAGCAGTTAGCGATCTCCTCTAATTCGCCAAGTAGGCTGTGACGTTTTATCTAGCTCGTTTTTCATAGGCTAACGTCACGCTGACGTCACGATGTTTTTGTTAAGAAACCTTGCAGTGTAGTATAGGCAGAGCGGGGGGGACTAAGGAGGCTATAGCCCCTCCCCCACGAGGTCAGAACTTCGTCTAGGTAAACCCTACCATAAGGCACTTCATGGGGAACTCATGGATCCCCATAGGGAGCCAAATGGCACTTTCAAGGGTGCTGTAGGAAGTCAAGTGGCACCTTCAGCGGAGGCCGCTGGTGCTACAACGTTTTACTCTTAAAGGTGCCTTGTGCAATCTTGGGGCGGGGGGGGGGGGGGGCTAAGATAAGGACGGACCCAGAAATGCTACAAGGGAGATGCGATTGATTTTTTTCCTTACTTGCCCATTTTTTCCGCCATGCATCCTTGTTGGCACTTGTTGATTACAAATGTTTTGGTCTTCCATTTCGAAAAATTTTCAGATCAGAACCACGAATCCCCACCCTTTCCCTTAATATCATCAGAATGAATTAAAATTTCCTTTTTTGAACTTCAAAATCTAAAAACTGCTGAAGAAGAGTCCCTTGTATCCGCCTTTGGGCTAAGAAAGCTATAGCTCCCCATGAGGTAAAAGTTTCTGAGATTTTTGATGCTGCAATATTTTTACGAATTTGAATTTGTATTATATTAGAATAAAAATATGGACTATCAGTGGCAGATCTGAAGAGTGAAGGGGATTATACCCCCCCCCCCCCATGAAGTCAATTTTAAAATGGATAAAATTCAAATTTCTCGTATTTTTAATATTGCAACACTTTTACGAATTTATGGTCATTTTTTATTTTTAATAAGTCTATACATTGTTGGGATAGATTTATAGAGGGCTATGGGGGCTATAGATCCATTGAGGATAGCCTACCTTATGGTAGATGAAATTGAAATGGCTGAATTTTTCTCTACGAGTAGTACTGAGATACTCTAAGTTTGTATTGCATTATATTTAAATAAATTATTGTGTACACTAGTATGTAGTGTCTTGTTAATGGTAGAGGGGGTGGGGTAAGAGGACTGTAGCCTCTTCTCCCTTTTGGTCAAAACTTATAACAGATTAAATTGCGTTTTGCAATGAAGTAAAAAGGCTTAGAGGAAATAAAACTGACGGCCACTTATTTGGAAAAATTGTAGAGGCGTCGACCATGACCAGCTGCTGTATTATTTTTAAGACTTATATTTCGAAAGTTTTTCCCGGGAACTTCCCCTTTGCTTAACATCTTCCAAGATCGTCTTAAACTTTTGTTTTAGGTACTTATTTAACTATTAAAAAAGTGCCGGAAAAAGTTCCAAATCCCATCTTTTCTTCTAAAACACCATTAGAGATGGCCCACAGGGCCACCGAGAGCCAAGGCGGCCCCCTACTTCCAGGAAACTTAAATTTATTCTACTTCGGATCTGAGATGGGTCCCAACAAGGGCCGAACAATAGTTTTCGACCTGACTGATATAACAACCTCTCATTGACCCTTATGACCTACAATCGCATTTTTCAAGTTTTAATTTTGAAAAATTAACCCATTAATGCCTGACATTTTTTTCCCGAAGATATTTTGTCTACTGGTTACACGGCTACAGAACACTCTACAATAGTTATATGCTGTAGTCTGTTAATAATGAATTGAAACAATACCAAAGTAATAATTGAACGCTATTGTTTGGTTGAAATGTTCTTTTTTGGTTAATTCAAACACTTTTTGGACCGTCCCTAAAAAGGGACGCTAGGCATTAATGGGTTAAGGGGAGATCCCAGAACGCCATTCTCTCTAACATTATCCACGAAGGTCTTAAATTGCGTTTTTGGAAACTTTAATAGCTAAAAAATACAGGAGTAAAGTTCATAAACCCTATTCTTTGCAGTAACAATATCAAATATGGCCTAAACTTGATCTAAGATGGGCCCCAACAAGGGCCGAACAATAGTTTTCGACCTGACTGATATAACAACCTCTCATTGACCCTGATGACCTACAATCGCATTTTTCAAGTTTTAATTTTGAAAAATTAAGGGGAGATCCCAGAACGCCATTCTCTCTAACATTATCCACGAAGGTCTTAAATTGCGTTTTTGGAAACTTTAATAGCGAAAAACTACAAGAGTAAAGTTCATAAACCCTATTCTTTGCAGTAACAATATCAAATATGGCCTAAACTACGTTTTTATGACTTAAAATTCGAAACATTTTTGGAGAAGGGCCGACAAACCTTCTAGCCCTCATATTACTAAAGATTATGTAAAATTGTGTTTTTAGGACTACAGTTTCAAAATTTTTTTGGGGATGAACCCCCGGACCCCCTATTCTTGCTTGTACGTTGCATTTTAAGACTAGTTTCATATTTTTCATTTTACGTTACCCGCCTTTATAACTCTATCTCCTGCTTTATATGTCTATACAGGGTGTTTCAGAATTCGACGGCAAAAATGTAAGGAGAGATACTACACACCAGGACAAATAATATGACATAAAAAAGTGGGGGTCCAAAATGATTTCCGACGGAGATAGGGGCGGTTAAAGTTTAGGGTCAAAAATTTGAAAAATTTATAAAACACGGAAAAATTGATCGATTCTTTCGCCGTTTTCACTAAAAATATTCTTAATAGATGTTCTTTCTCGAAAAAAAATTGATGAAGATTAATTTCAAAAATTGTCGACAGAGGGCGCTTTAGACTTTGGAGCTGAAAACAGCTACTTTTTACCGGTTTTTTTCGTATTTTTGTAACAGATTCCGAAAGTTTAAACTGAAACTTAAATTTTGAGCCCAAAATATCAACTTATTTCGGGTATTAAGTAGCGAAAAACTCGGACCAAACGTAAAAATCGTGTTTTTCTGGTTTGAAACTTGTCGTTTCGTGAAAAAAAAAATAACAAAATTATCTGGCGACACTAATGATGCGAAAATAAAATCAGATGCACACTTTCGAAACTTAAAAAAAAAAAAAAAAAAAAAAAAAAATATTTTTTTTATGTCGCCATATTGAACCAAACCAAAAAAAATTGTGGATTGTTTTTTTTTTAAGTTTCGAAAGTGTGCATCTGATTTTATTTTCGCATTATTAGTTTCGCCAGATAATTTTTTTTTTTTTTTACACGAAACGGCAAGTTTCAAACCAGAAAAACACGATTTTTTACGTTTGGTCCGAATTTTTCGCTACTTAATACCCGAAATAAGTTGATATTTTGGGCTCAAAATTTAAGTTTCAGTTTAAACTTTCGGAATCTGTTACGAAAATACGAAAAAAACCGGTAAAAAGTAGTTGTTTTTAGCTCCAAAGTCTAAAGCGCCCTCTGTCGACATTTTTTGAAATTAATCTTCATCATTTTTTTTCGAGAAAGAACATCTATTAAGAATATTTTTAGTGAAAACGGCGAAAAAATCGATCTATTTTTCCGTGTTTTATAAATTTTTGAAATATTGACCCTAAACTTTAACCGCCCCTATTTCTGTCGGAAATCATTTTGGGCCCCCACTTTTTTATGTCATATTATTTGTCCTGGTGTGTAGTATCTCCCCTTAAATTTTTGCCGTCGATTTCTGAAACACCCTGTATTTAATGCTCAAATTCTTATAATAAGTTCAATTTTCTGCTTTGTTCATATTAGTGCACCATCCCATATTTACTAAGATCATAAAATCATCCTTATAGTATTTATTACTATGTTTTCTTAAATGATATGCAATTTGAACAACTTGTAAAAATTTATATAAAATTCAAACGACGGACAAGAGCTCCTATCCAATTAATCACAGGGTGTTTACAATGATACATTTTCAAAATATAATTTCAGTAAAAATTTCATGGTCAGTTTTTTTCCCGTGTAGAACAGTACCCTAGTTTTTTCGCTTTAGTGACTTCGTTTTTTCCAGCCCAAAACAGATCGAAAAAGCTTTACTACACAATCATTGTAGAAACAATTAGTTTGAGGGAAAATAGTGCAAGGAAATTTCAAAATTCTCGCAATTTTACTGTACTTAATTCAACAGCCTCTGGTCATGAAAGAAGTGTAGGTTGTTATACATTAGCCCCCCCCCCCTTAAGTTTAATTCTGGGTGCGCCCCTGTGCACTTTCAACTACTTAAAATCACTTTTGTGGAATTTTTTTGTCAAATTTTTATATTCTGGACCTCAGGACTCACTTTGCATGGAATGCCATTCAGGAAAATTCTGCAACCGGCCATCAGTATCATTATAAAATTGATGTTTTTATACCCGAAAAGCGATGTTATTACTATTTATTAATATTTTCAATATTTATACCACAGCATGAATTATAATTTTATTTTTTGAATTGTATAGTAAATTTTACTACGTGACCAATTTCAGGTTTTATACAGTTCGGCATATCACCATGAATAACACTATGGCTGAACAGAGGCCGAAGAAACATTTCTGGGCTCGTTTGCTTCGACTACCCCGTTCAAAAAGTGAGGCGAAGCAATCAAACCAACCAGTTGAAACCTTTACCAATTTCGACAACGACATTGCTCAATCTAGTACCATGGACTTCAGTTCACTCTCGGAAGTTCGCAGAGATTCCGGTATATTATTTCTCAATAAAACAACAATCGGTGGCAATGATGTGGCATTCAAAGAAGAAAACAGGCACGTGCAATTTGCTCCAACGCCACTGAATAAGTACTACAAGGTGGATGTCAAGGCTGCTCCATCTAAACGAATTGATGCCGATGAAGATAAAGAGAACTTAAAGGTAAACATTGTATCAAAACCGAAACGTCCCATTTTGAGGCATGACAGAAATCGTTCCAATCAGTCAAGGGAGAGCATGCACAATCCGGTGGAAACAAGTTTAGTTAAAGCTATTTATGTCGATGGACCTCAAGTGAAGACACCAACTATTCAGAGGACCTCTACCAAACTTGCATTGGTGGAAAGGAAAAATGCCTCGCTTCCGCAACTTAACGTATCTAATATCACGAAATATGGCTCTCTCCCGAGAAACTCGAAGATTCACCCTGAGAATATGTCACAAAATTATCCTGTCTCTAACAGCCAAGAAACGTTGTCTGTCATGAGTCAGCCTTTTACTAAGAGCACCAAAATGGCTGAATGGCATAGAAGATCTTTGAGAAGCTTTCAGAGGCAAAGTTGCTACGATGTTTTAAAGAACCCTAAAATTTTTCAAGGGAATGAATCTTTCATGAATACAAATAGACAAAGCCGGGGAGAAAATCAAATGAAATTTTTTCAGGAATCAACAAGCAGTAATCCTGATTTTCCTATGGGGTCATCGCAATCGATGTTTCCTGGACAACCTTTGCCTCAGTCTCAAACAAGTATTTCCTATCCTGTGAATAGGAAGCTTTTATATCAAAAACCAGTGGCCAGTTATTCTGAGAACCAATCAGTGGTACAACAAGTGAACCATCCCATGATGTTTACGCAAAGAAAAAGAGAAAATGCACTTCCCATTCCAAACAAAGCACTCAACGAAGTTGGATTACCAAATGCCATGAGCACCAGAGAAAACGAAAGTTTACAGCTTTATCCAAATTGCTCAAAAAGCAAAAATCCGCATTACATTTATTTGAGTGAGGCCGTTTCAAGGAGTAATGTCCTCGAAAATGGTGTAAAAAATTATTCAAATGGTCATACAGAATATTTCGAATCCACAAATAATAAGAAGCAATTTTATTCATCCAAGGAAGTAATGCCATACCAATCATCCATGAGCACCGCTGCAGATAGGGAGACATTAGTTTTTAAAAATCCTGCAGAACAAAAGTTTTCGACTGGTATTTTCATAAATAAGACAAGAAAGCAAGCTGTGAAATTATCTATGTACAGCCAAAAGAGACAGTTGTCCAATAAAATATGCAAATACAAATGCAAAGAAAATGATGAAGGTTTTTCATCAATGGCAGATGATGAGTGCAGTTTCAACTGTAGCTGTTCTACGTGCATGGCTAGGTACTCTAGATATAATAAAAAAGATAATATGGTGAAAAGATTTTTTTCTTCTAACAAAGATAACAGATATTTCTTTTCCATCGATATCAACGATAAACCATCGTCCACGACTGAAATGGAAACCATCCAAGAGCACACGCTTGAAATTACTGCTGACATTCATCAATGCAAATCTCCACAAGAGGAAAAATGGTACCACTGCAACGACGTTCTATGCCAAACTCCTTTGAAACCAATTGTATTGGAACACCAAGAAGACAATGATGTCGCCAAACCTCATATTGGATCGCCAGCCAAAAATGCTATTGAAAGTATTTATGAAAACATCACTGAGGTAATTAATAGTGCTACGAAAAAGAACTACAAGACAGAAGATGTTAAGCGAATGTTTTCAACTCCTATATGCAGTCCTATTAAAGTGAGAGGAACACCCAAAAAGCTTGCTTTTGATGCAACTGAAGCTGCGAAGTTTTCCATAGAATCAGCATCAGATGTTGCTAAAGCATCCCCTGCATCTGTGAAATCCATATCCTTTAACGATTCTGTAGTTCTTTTACAAGAAATATTTCAGAAATTATCCCAAGAATGCAAGGAATTGTTGCAGCCAGATGTATCGTCCACTTCCTCGTCAAGCAAAACACAAGATAATTTTGATTCGCCTATTAGTAATAAATGCGTAAAAGATTTAGTTAAAAATTTGCAATCAAAGGAAATAAGTGAAGCCGATTTTGCCAACATAATAGGAAGTATGGCGCAAAACATATTCCTAGAGACAAAAGCAAAGCGTCGAATCGTTCGACTAATCCATTCCAAATCTTTTCCAGATTTAAGAAGAAAGACAAATCCCGCACTTTTTCATACTTCTGGCTCCTTAGCATGTATTAACTCTGCGGTAAAGAAAGACAACGAGGAAAAGAAAGACAACAACCCTGATAGCAAAAATTCTACAGCAACTGATGCCAATGGAACAAACAAAGACAACCAACAATTGCCTCCAAAAGTAAATGATCCTTCTTCCACCACATTATCCACGAGTGGAGGGGAATCTAGTGTTGGCAGAACTTTACCTGATGGCTGGAGTGGAACACCAAGCTCCAGCAAATCGGAAGATTCTGAATCAGACCTGCAGCTGCTAGAAAAAGCCATACGATTAGGAATGGGCTTAGGTCCTGATGATGAAAACAAGTCACTGTTTTATGCAGCAAGTCCGAAGAAAGCTAACAAGTACAAATCTCGGGATGTGCTTAGCGGAAAAGGTGAGTTTCTTACTATGTAAACAATTCTTTTCCTTCCTTTTTTTTTTGTCAGCTAATATGGTGACTCTTCGGTTTTCACAGAAGGTAATATTTAATGAAGACGAAATTCATTTGATCGTCTTACTGCTTGTTTGATGATGTTTTTCCACTACCTTTCATTTATTTATCTTTTTCAGGCAAATTGAAGCTGAAAATTTATTATAACAGTGGCCTGGTAACTGTTCATAGTAAGTAACATACCATTAAAATCCGTTATGTAAAAATAATACGCTAAATCTATGTGAAAACTAGTGTAATTTAGTTTTACAATTAAACGTGCAAATGTTGTTGAAATGCAATGGAAAGATGTAATTTATTAATAGGATTTTTAGGAAAGCAATTCATTTTTAACTGCAATTATCACAGTGCATAATTTATGTCAGCCTTGTGAGCTATGTTTGCCCCATTTTTGTTGAATTTTTAGCATTTTGATTAAATGACATAAAGTTCCAAAATAGGCTTATTGAGTCCTGAAAGAACTTCTTGTTTTGCGCCCCCCCCCCCGAGTAAATTGTTACCTACTTATGTCCTGCCTTAAAATATTTGGAAACACATCCAATGTATATATTTTTTTTGTTTCATATTTGCACATTTTGTTGACTCATGCTCCATCCAAGGCCGTATCCAGAAAAAAATTTCGGGAGGGGCCCAATTTCGCTCATTGCCCAAACACACATACATTTCTGTGTGTGTTATGAGTCTAATTTCTAGCTGACCCCCCCCCCCCCCCCGGCGATGTTTGATATGTGTGTGTTTTTCTTATTTCTTTATTCTTATTATTTTCTAGAACTGACCTTTATTAGGGGTAGGGGTAGCAAGAGAGATATGCAATGAGAAATTTTTTAAGTGGGGTAGAACATCCGTAATTTTAGGGGGTCCGGGGGTTTCTCCCCCGGGTAAATTTTTGAAAAAAAGTTTTAAAATTCTGCATTTTGAGGCCTTGTATGGGGCGATTGGGACTTCAAAAACCATGTTGGAAAAGTAGGCAAACAACAATCTCATAAATTTTCTGCATTCTTTTGCAAACTAAAAGTAATCAAAGCATAAAAAAAAATGTTTAGTTTAACAAACGATTAATATTAAGTGACAGAGAGGAAGGACAAGGAGGCGAAAAGATTAACACATTATCACTTGCTTACATCGGTTTTCACTATAGTTACATAGTAGTTTTTGATCAGTTCCCCAACTCACCGACGGAAACAGCACTTATTAACATAAAATTACCAATAGTATAAAACACATAAAATTTTTTAAAAGAAATAGTGTAGAGATTTAAAAAATAATTAACGACAGAGTAACATTCTGGCCATTTAGTTAATTCATAGTTTAATTACTTGATAAGAAATAGGATTGAAGCACTTTTAAAGGAGTTTCAAAAAGTTATTTAATGATTTTCAAAGACTCTAGAACAGTTAAAATTCTTTAAAGCATTTCATTTGCACTTTTTAGTTTCTGACGTTTTAAAAGTTGATTGGACAGTCTTACGAAATCGCTAAAACTTTGAAAGACACATCTTTTAAAGAATAAAAATTGATATTAAAAAATACTTATAACGACAATTTCTTTTTCAATCACTAGTACTGCAGAAAACGAAAAAGAATACAGGAAGGGTAATATTTTTTCTCGTGCTTAACATATTAATAAAGGAATCAATTACAAAGTAACTTCTAAAATACTCAATTAGGTATTTAATGAATTAGTCAGAAATAAAACATGTGAGTCACAAAAAAATTATTTTTTAAAATATGCTACAAAAAATGCTGGAATATGATTTTTGCATTACGCAAAATATTTTTTTAATCCAGGAGCTGAGTTTCGCTCAACTTGATACCCACCTCCCCCCCCCCCCCCATTTGTGTTAGAAACTTTAAAATTCAAGGTTTACAGCTACATTTAACAAAGTTTTCAAGGTTTTTAAGCATTTGTAAATGGGATTTTTTAAAATTAACTTTTGTCTAAGACTGGTGAGCGTCCAACAAAGCAGAGGGTCTGTGAACGTATCCGTTTTTGTCTGGTCTTCTTAATTGAAGAAATATTTAGCTATTAAAATCCCTCGAGGGTTACAAATGCTTATAAATGGGGACCAACCAAGTACCCTCTTATTTGAATCAGGGCGGCGAGGAGCAATCTCAGCCTAATCGGAAACTAGGGGCACGGCGATTAGGGGGTTAAAATTTGAGTGTTGTAAGTTTTATGGGGGAGGGGGAGGCGCTGATCAAACTGACAAGTAGCTTGCCTTGAGCCTGAATTGATTTGGGAAAGAGAGCTGGAAGTGCTAATGAGAGTCTTGTTTTCAAGTATGTTTTGCAACTAATGAGAATTTGAATTGTCATTTTTTTTTTTTTTTTGTACTTCTTCAAATTTTCACTCGTTTAATAGTTAAAAGGGGAAAAAAAACTTTTTTTTGCCATTTGAAATTAAAAAAAAAAACTTTTTTTTCTGTTTTACATTATAAAACATTTCGGGTTTCGGGGGGGGGGCTCGGGCCCGTCGGGCCCCCCCTCTGGATACGGCCTTGGCTCCATCTCCCCCTGAGACAAACAAAACCTGTTTGTGAAGTTTTAATCCAACGTTAAATAAGTTCAAAACCTGTTTGGTTTACTGATATACTTGTTATTGCTTTTTAGTTATGCGTGCTGCAAAGTTGAACTGGACTTTAGGCAAAGAGCTGAATTCTTATGTGAAAGTGAGTGAGAAATTTATGTTTGATAAAGTTTGAAGCTTATTTTTTTTTGTTTCAATTGGAAATCTAGATATTTTTATGCTACTGAAAAAACTTCGAGCAAATATTTTGAAAAAAAATATTCTTAAGCTAATCTCAAAATAGTCTTAGACTTGATATTTCTCCATTAGGTATGTCTGGTGCCAGATGAATCCAAACGTGTGCACTGGAGAACACCAGTTCAGAAGGCGCAGAAGCATCCGCGATATGAAACCAAGTTTTCATTGTAAGTAATACGTATTTACATAGGCAGCTCGTATAGGGGGGCAAGGGAGGCTACTGCCACCTCACTTCCAAAAGTAAAGGGGCTTTGCCCCCTCACTTTTCACGTTTAAAAAGAAATGATCGAGTGAAAAAAGATTTTTTATTCAGTGGATTGATTAAGTTCACCAAAATTAAAGCTTAAAATTAAAAAAAAAAAATACTTTTTTCATGCTATTTCAAAAAAACGAATAAAAATGAACCAGCCTGGTTTATTTTGGAGATCATGTTTTCTCATTTTTAGAGGTCATTTAATGAGTAATGTCAAAATCCCCCCCCTCCCCCCCAAAAAAGCCAAATTTTCCAAAAATAACAATAATAATAATAAACTGCAGAGGTGCTGCCTCCTAATCCACCCTTCTTTTGAACCCCTCCTCCCCCGCTTGCATTTCTCTTGATCCCCCACTTTTTAGGTTCACCAGCCGCATATGTGTAGTTAGTTTGTTTTTACAGCGTATTAAAGATAAATGTTGGCAAGAAGAAGATGAATCCCGATAGCCGAAGGATTAAACGAATTTGTTACAATATGAGTACAAAAAAAGTTGGAGGAAAAACATCTATATTCGTATAATATAATTGTTGGCACTCTTTTTAGCAATCAATCTATTTTCGTATTTGATTGACTGAAACGTTATCACACTCTCCAGAAGTCGCTTCCCTTTCAAAAATAATTGATGACGTTCTTAATTGAGATCCTATGCTCTTTAGAACGAATCACCCTTTCGTTTCTAGACACACTGCACCACAAAAAAATCATTCAAAAGTCCTGTATGTCGGATTTTGATTGATACCAAAAGTGTTGAGAGTGAAGAAAATTTCCTTCCCTGTTATTTTTGCGCTGGAATAATATGAAGGCGGATATAACTCATGGGCCATCTCTCGATGATTGAGTAAAATAAGACCCGATAATTTTTGTTGAAAAAGAAACGCTGAGGCTTTCT
Organism: Uloborus plumipes; assembly: GCA_038373865.1. Taxonomy (NCBI): domain Eukaryota; kingdom Metazoa; phylum Arthropoda; class Arachnida; order Araneae; family Uloboridae; genus Uloborus; species Uloborus plumipes. The sequence continues at coordinate 48,966 of JAXGGA010006354.1, forward strand.
TCCAGGGATATCTCATTTTCCTTTCATAAAATAATTGATATTTGTTTACTTTCTTAATCACACTTCTTTAGATTTAATACTTTTCGTTTCTAGACATAATGAACCAAAAAAAAAGTAAATGAATGAAAGAAATGTACACAAAAATTTTGTGGGTCGATCATAAATTGGTTACCAAAAGAAAGTATAGAGAATTTCCTTCCCCTTCAGGTTTGAGCCGAAATATTATGGAGGTGGATGCGACTCGTGGCGCCATCTCTTGACGATTGAGTCAGTTATCTGGTCACCGTAAGTTCGCATGAGCTACGTCTTGGAAAGAAAGGTCACGACACATGACCTCCAAAACTGCGTGTTGAAAACGTCGGAAAATTACCGGGCAGCGAGCCCCGGGGTCCCTTTATGAACCACATATTGCACTATAGGGCATCGAGCGTCAATCTTTTTGGCTTTAAGATGCCCCTTTGGCTGTCGCGTCATAATGCGTTCGTTCTTTTGTAAACAATCTTAACTATGGTTTTTTATAGGAGGGCTTACCGGAATATATCGTTCTAGGGCTTAGTTTTTGATTCAATCTTATTTTCGAGGGAAACACGGGAAAAATTTCTATTATTTGGCGTTACATAATGGACAACACAACAAGGCTTACGTGTATGAAATGTATTCTTTTGTTATTAATTGCTAATACATATTGTTCTTGGTTTTATTTTAACACAGCAATGTCGATTTTTTATTTATTTATTTTTTGTATTACGTATATGCATTAATTTATGCTTTAATACTGCACAGCTTCTGTTCGTCTTGTAAATTTGTTTTTGGCTTTTTCAGTGAAGTGTTAGAAGAAGATTCTACTAAGCGGCTATTATTTTCCGTATGGCATCGAGATTATGGAAGGCAGTAAGTAAACAGTCAACTAATCGTTCAAATTGGCTTAACAAGTATTTTTAGACTCATTTATCGGAATGCTGAAAATAGTTGGCACTCGTTCAAGCAAACGCACAAATTTGTAGAGATTGCCCCCAAGAAATTCGAATGGAAGGAAAAAAAAAAACAGAAAACTAACTTTAAAATGAGACATTTTAACTCAGTATCAGTTGCAGTTTAAAAATTTTATAACTTGAATTTATTTACTTTTAAGTTGTCATTTTTTACAACAAATTTAACTCTATAAATTTATGACATATAAAATTGTATGTCATAAAGGTTTATTGAACACTGATGAGTCCGCTTTTATTAACACGGTAAATCCTTACTAATCCGGACTGATAAAGGATACTGGTCGTCCGTTTTAATGAAGGAACGGATTATATAAAATAACTCATAAACTACCAAGGTCAAGCGCGGATCCAGAGGGGGGGTCATGAGGGTCATGACTCCCATGACCCTTTGTTGCTTAAACAAAACTAAACCCAAGATTATAACAAGTCATATTCTCTTGATTTATGATGACATCTTTAATATTCTTCACTTAAATATTACCCCCCCCCCTTAAGCGACCAAATATATTATAAAACTACATTTTTTGAGTCTAATGTTACAAAAAAAATGCCAAACACCACCTTTTTGCTCAAAAATTGCCCTTTGACCCCCCCCCCTTTCCGAAAATGACTCCCTCCTTAACCATAAGCAGGATCCGCCCTTGGCCAAGGTACATAAGCTGCTATTCACAATAGAAATACATTTTCAGTTTGAAAGAATGACACATAATGCTTTATAAGAGAAAATTACAAAAATACAAAATAAGGGAGAATTACAAAAATACAAAATAGAGAAAAAAATTACAAAAATACAAAATAAGGACCGCAAAAATAATATGTTATTGCGCTGACTCGCCTTTTATTTATACAGTATTATGTGCCACTAAATGGCTGTCCGGATAAAGCGAAGTTCGGTTTAAATATGGCCCGAATCAATGTAAGTTTACTTCAATGCCAATTATTAGCGCTAAGTGGAGCTTTGTCGATCATTATCAGTTGTTTCTTCAAAAAGTTAGTTACTTTTTTTGCACTGAAGCTGCTATTTATTTATTCATTTATTTATTTTATTTTTCAAAAACTTTACCAATAAATTGATTCAAAAATGTTTACTCATCACTGATTAGTGAACCTCTATGACCAATATACATTTTCCGGAGAAAATTCCTCTAATTAGGTACTTATCCTCTTCTCTTTTGATCTCATAATCACATGTAGATAAAAGGGCGTCATGGGAGTCACATGACCCTTCCTAAACACACAGCAATATTTTTTTTTATCTGCTAATATATTGAAATTTTGATTCAAGCTCATTGCATAACGTTGATAAAACTACACACATTTTGTTCAAATACTTCACGAATAAAATGTAAGTGATTTGCAGTCATTTTTAAAATAATCTTTTGAATTTTTTTTTTCTAAGTAAATGCTTTGAATAATATGCTTCCTTTTATTTCTTATGAATAAAGTTTATGCCATACTAGCCACCTTATTCTAAACTGGTTTGGTGCTTTTTGTTAGCTTCCAAATGCCAAAATTTTTTTAAAACCAAAACTAGATTATTGAAAATACCCCCACACCCCACTTAAAATATTAATTTGTATCTCCCATGTACATAATCGCTTGCAAAAGCTTTCCTCATTATGGGTTGCGTAAGCTACGTTATTTCAGTATATATCAAATACAATGCATCAATAATTATCAATATCACATTTGTGTTTCTCTCTCTTTCTTTTTTTAAATTCTATGAATTCCAAAAAGTCTTTACATTCTAACGAATTCCTTTTTCTTTTTTACCCCATAGGAGAAGCGAATTGATTGGTTGCATGTCTTTTAGCTTAAAGCATGTAATGGACCCAGATCACGTAAGTACTCCTCTTCATTATTTATTCATTATTATTCAAACTAATACACAAAACAAAATAGTGTTGCCTTCATAATCGTTATTTTGCGTGTCTAACGACATCGAGGGCCGTGCATCGAGCCAGGAGTGCTAAACGTTTCGAAACATATTGCTGCACACGGCTAAAAAGTGATTTTTAAGACATTTACTGATCAGGCAAAACCAAGAATTAATTTATAATAAAAGAAGTGTGTGAGAGACTCTAAAGTTTAGAGCTTCTTTTTCAAATGTAAATGACTTGAATTCGGTCTAATGCGTACCAATTCAGATAAACTTGAAACGATGTCAAGGAGCGAAGCTTCCTTGAACTCCCATTCATATTAAGTCTTGAGTAAAACTTATAAAATGGGATGGGGGGGGGGGCGAAAAAAAGAAAGAAAATATATCTATTATGTAACATTGAGGAACTGTATATTCAGGGCTTTAAGTTGTTGAGGAATTCCTGAGGTTTTTAGTTTTTTAAAAACTGGCCTGAAATGTCTGTGTTTTTAACCCCAACAGCCTTATATTCTTAAAATTTCAAAATTGTTTTCATTTGCAACCTTGGGGTTCTTCCGTGGATCCGCGATTTTCTGAGTTTTTGTCATTGATCCCCCCTCCACCCACACACAACATTTTAGAAATATTTCTAGTTTTTTTTTTCTTTTCCCCGAGATCTAATTCTGTGATATTGCTAGGTTGATGTTGAAAAGGGATTTTACGCATATAATTTATTGTGATAGAAATCATGGAGAAAGTTGCTGTTCTACTGTAGAAGCAGAAAGCAGCTCCTTTCTATTGCCCTGGAAAACAGCGACTCAAAATTGATCGCTTTTTATCTTCTCTCCCCCCCCCCATAATATTACCCCCTTTTTTACCCACATTTTGAAATCTCGTCTTTTTTCTTGCTTTTTATTTTTGCTCGTCAGTTTTTGTTCCCTGGCTTTTTTTTAAAAATCTTTCTACTCTTTTTACAGCATCTATATGCTGAAATATGCAATCTTTTTGCATCCTTTACTAGATTTGAAATTTTTGCCTTCAGAGCATTTAGCCGTGGTCTTTAATGTGTAGGCGGATAGTTTTTGATATCATTTTCAGTTGAATCTCTCCCCCTCCTCTCCCATGTGTTCACGTCTGCGGCACCGTACAGCCTAAACGGATCGACCGATTTTTAATTTTTTTGTTTTGTTTGAAAGGTGAAGTGATCGAGAGAGAGTGTTCTTAGCTAAGTCGCGTCTTCGGATTACATTAATTAACAAAGATATCAATTAAAAACTTTTAAAATGTTTTTCACTATTTTTAAAGTGTTAACATACTTGAAAATTTAAAACAATAGGACCAAAAGAAAGAAAACAAATCTACAGGATTGGAAACCGATGTCATTATTGATCGACGAGGAAAGAAAACTCAATGATTTAAAATGTTTATCTGTTGCCAGTTCCAGTTCCTATTTGTTAACAATTAAAATAATGTATAAGAATGTTCAATTTTCGCTCTTTATTCAGTTTTTGCGACTAGCAAATTTTATTTGTAAGGATTGTCTTTCCTTTTCCTTATCCTCTCGTAAACAATTAAATATATTCAGATTTAAAATGCTTTATGACCAGAAAATTTCGTTTTAATATAAGATCTCTAATCATGGTCAGGGTTGTTTAAATTTTTAATTTAACCTCAGGGCTTGTTATTTATATATTCAATCTGTTTTTTGCAGGGAGTGGATGGATGGTACCGGTTGCTCAAAGAGGGATTCGGAGTCCAAAAACATTTTGCAGCACGAGCAAAGCAATTGCAAGCAATGAAACCCTCTTGCTGAACTGCGGTTCCCCTGCATGGGATGGTACCAGTGACCAAGGGCGCCCTCAATGGGAGAATTATCTCTCCAAAACTATATACCAGTTTGAAGAGAAATTGATTGTGAAGTTAGATAGCTAAAACAACTTTATGTAATTATTTTCACTGAATATTCAGTGAAAATCTAATGTTTTATGTGAATGAATTGATTTAAATTCAACATTCCGTCCGTTTTGAGGGAAATTCAATTCATTTTGAGGAGAAAAGGTGTGAGCTGTCAATTCATGTGGTGAAACTAGCTTTGTGTTAGTTGTTATATGCAAGTTATTAAAAAGTTTTTATGCAAATTAATTTTAACCGAACATTCCAAAAAAACGAAAGTTGGAGCTTTAAAGTGTATTAACCATTGTCTGTTGAACAAGATTCTGCTACTGGAACTAGCACTGTTCAAATCCTGCCTAAACCAGAATATACAGTTGATGTTCGATTTTACCAATCTCTGATTTACGCACCCTTACGTTTTTGCGAACAGTTTGCCAATCAGTCCCAAAATATTTGTTACTGAAACAACACTATTCGATTTTATGAGCACTTTTTGTGGTCCGAAAGAATTTGTAAAAGCTGGACGCACCCCCACCCCGAATACCGCGAAGATCATCTCCCAAGAGCGGGAGTCCCCCCCCCCCCCCAAAAAAAGAAACACCAATGATAATACCACGGTACAGTCGTCTTCCCTAGTTGGGCCAAATCTTAAAATCCCCCTCCAATGCGTTATTAAAACACTTTTTGGCTGTGATGGTGCTGATTTCGGCATTATAGTTGCGGAGATATAAGCTGGCAGTATCGTAATGCTATGATTAGGATGTGTTACCTTCATAATGGTAAGGTTTGCCTCAACTGTAGTTTCTTGATTAGCAGTTTAGACAGAAAAAATAGAAGGCTAAAAATTTATCTCCGAAGATTCGATGAATTTAGGCATATGTGGTTAAAATCCCGCTGCTAAAATTAATGACAATTGATTGTATCAATGGTGAAATTTGGTTCTGTAAAAGAAATATTTTTATGAAATAAGTTCTTTGATTATTTTGCATCATATATTCGTGCGATTGAGAACGATATGTTTGAAATTTTGGTCTACGTTACTACTGTATGGTATATAAGTATATACATAAGTTTGTTATTTCGATTGTTTGTTTTAGTAGTATTAGAGCTTAGAATTTGTTACAAGTTTTGAGATTATCTTATCATTAATTGTTTCATTGGTTATTTATGATTATGCACTGTCGCAAATGTTTTCTTTAATCAAAAGTAGTTGTATCGTAGAATTTCCCTAATGATAATTGAAAGGAGCTCATTTGATGAAACCTGTACATACTTAAATGTGCAAAACGTAATTAATTTCGTAATAGTAGGAGCAATATCAAAAACTTCTATAAAATCAAAACATTGCTTCTTCGGGGCTAAAATCCAGCGCAGAATATCTCAGATCCCCTCTCTGAAAATGCTAAATTAAAGGGCAAAATTAGTTGTTTCCTCAGGCCACAGGATGACTAAATGAAAAAAATGGCGGTTAAAAACTCCTCGGTCATTCGCCAACTTAAAAAAAATAATTCAATGACCTCAAAGCGTAGAAACCTTAAGCAACATTTAGTAATACTTTATAAAGTCTTCTCTACTAAAATCAAGGTACAGCCTTTATGAACTAATTTGTTTAATATGTATTACATTAACTAATGTATTCAGGATTATCAACTTTAATAAATTTCGAAAATTTATCGCTTTTATCACTTAGGACCAAGCTCCACATTGACGTAAAGCAGAAACGTAAAATGCATTAAATAGTGTTCTTATGGAAAGTACCCGGATTTTCGGTTTCTACCTTCGGTTTCGGTCGCGTTTTCCGCTGTGCTCCACATCAGCGGAAAACGCGACCGAAACCGTAGGCAGAAACCGAAAATCCCGGTACTTTTCACAGGAAAACTATGTAATCTATTTTACGTTTCTGCTTTACGTCAATGTGGACCAGGGCCCTTAGAGTTAAAAAAAGGCTACTATTTCAAAAAAGGTGCTACTAATGAAATCGTTTCTATCGGCCCTTGGCGGTTAAAAAATGTTCTCCAATTTTGCTTAAAGGAAATCTGTTTCGTCTCCCCTTCACCTTTTTTTGTAACATTTGAAAAAGATATTATTAAAAGAAAACATAGAATTATTGAAAGAAAGCATAGGATGGGGAGAGGGTATATAGAGCGTAAAACGGCTGGAATTTTTCTGAAACAAAATCGCCGCCTTTGCTTCTTCTCTAAAAATTGGAGTCCCTTCCACACATAAAGCTCGGAGGGGTGCACTCAACTGCACTCTAAAAATTGGATTTTAGTCTCTGGTTGTTAATGTTCACCTCTTAAGAGTTATTATTAATTAAAATATTTGATTTTAGTCCATGTTTATTAATGTTCATCTTTTAAGAGTATTTATAGCACAAGGAGCATTTAAAAAACAATTTTTAAAGGCGGGTCCTACCTGATTTTAGGTTTGTTGATTGTTAATAAAAGCCCGTTATTTGTTTTTATGATTTATATATAGGTTTATTATCATGGTGTAAATATGCTTTACATTAAGCTGGAGCTTAAGACCCTAATGCAATTAACTTTGGCTGTATAAATTAAATATTTTCTTACATTAATTTCAAAAAAGAAAGAATTAAGTGCTTGATTATTTTTTTTTATTAGTTAAAATACTAAGTACTTATTTTTTGATTTAGTGTGGCAAAATCATTTTTAGTCACTTGCTTCCATAAAAACAATGTATGCTACAGTTGATGTTTTTTTTATAAAAGAAGTGAGACACAGTATGCTTTCAAGTATAATTATACTTACATTGCATTTAAAGTGAATGGATAAACAAATAAGACTGAAACTGTACAATGAGCTTGTATCTATATTACCTACAGCTACTCTGAAGCAATTAACTATGTAACATTCGAACAATAATGAGCTTAGAATTTTAGGGTGTAAGATTATTATGATGCAGTTAGTTAGCAAAGTAACATGCTAACAACAGAGGGCTTTGCTTTTTATTATTTAGCTTTATTATGAAGCAATGAACAAAGTAATACGCTATCAATAACGAGCTTTGCTTTTCACTTTGTAGAATTACAGTCTAACCCTGCTAAAACGAGCTCCGCTCCAAGGGGGACCTTAAAAACCAGTTCGTTTTGTTCGTAAAACAACACACTGCGCTGTAAAAAATGAATGTTGTTTTTACAGTATAATACCGCTAATTTTATAGTAATAAACTAAAAATTTCTAATTTTTCAGTATTAAACTGTAAAATTGCTAGTTTAACACTTTATTCTCCATGCATTTTACTGTTTTAAACTGGAACCTCTGTTGCCAGTATTATACTGTTGTTTTTACAGTATAATACAGCTAAATTTAACGGCAATAAACTGTAAAATTGCTAACTTTACAGTAAGAAACCATAAAATCGCTAGCTTTACAGTTTATTACCGTGCATTTTACATTATACCGTAAAAACAACAGTTCATTTTTTGCTGTAAACACCATAAGGCTGAGATCGAAAATGTAGTTCGTCTTAGCAGTAATTCGTTTTAAACGTGCTCGAATTGATAAGGTTTGACTGTATTATGATGCAATTTACAAAGTAACAAGCTAACTGATGAGTTCTGTTTGTTATTTATTTATTTATTTATTTTATTTTTTGCTCCATGAGATCTTTATTAAATAATTAAAAATAATGAGCTTGTGAATTAAAAATAATAGAAAATTAAAAATAATGATGACAATGCTAAAAATAATAAGCTCTGGTTTTTATCTCGTGGAATTATGTTGCAAATAACAAAGACTAAATTTACGTGTTTTTTTTACATTATGAAGAAGGGGGCAGTTAAAGAATTTTACATAACGAGAGAGCTTTCTGAAAAGTCAATAATGAAGTCAAAAAAAACCTCGACGCTCTTCGTAAAAGAAGATCGCTCGATGGCAAATGTAATTGTATGCGAATAATAATGAATTATGAGATTGATTAAGGAATTAACTAACTAAAATAACTTAAGAGATTAAATAATATGAGACAGATTCTATTTTTCATCGAGTTCATTGTGACAAATAACGATGGTTGATCTTCCTTCAGTTATGTACGACAATTTTTTGTCGATTGTTTCATCTGATTATGATGATCTATTATTTATGCAAATAAATGTCTATTTTCCTTTTGTCATTGTTTTATTCAACTCAAAACGGACATATAATGCGAAACAGAATACAAAAACATGTCATCCACATTCTACAGCCTGAAAGGTGCAAAAATATCCCCGGAGGAACTCTGATAAGTGAAGAGGGAAAGTTTCAAAAGCCCTCCTCCCAATCAAAAAAAAAAAAAAAAGGAAGAAAAGATTCTAGTTCAAAATTCGTAATAAAACTCAAAACTCCACAATTTTAGGGAGTCTGGTGGCGTCAGAGAATAGAAGGAGACGGAGGTGGGCAATTCGGGAGAACTGGGAAAATATTTCTAAGTTGGTCTTAAAATCGAAATTTTAGGTGTGTTAAGAAAATATAAGGGGTAGGGAGGCATTTCTCTAGAGAATTTTGCTGAGCAAAAACTTGAAGTCGGAATTGAAGGGAGGGGGGGAGCACCCAACCCTTGACGGGGATAGGGTGCTCCCCTGAAAATTTCTGAAATTGCAGTTTTAAAAACGCAAATATTGGCTATCTTCGGTGATGTTCAGTGAATGGGGGAGATTTTATTCTCTCTCCCGAAAATTGTCGGCAGTGAACTACAGGGGCGGACTGGCCATGTGGAAGATGTGGAAAATTCCACATGGGCCGCACCTACTTTGGGCCGTTTTCTTTTTATACATTTATTTATTTTTTTCCAATTAGAAAAAGAAAATTTCGAAAAAAAAAGTTGGGCCGACCCAGCCGTTTTCACGTTTGAGATCACAGCTAGAACTGTCTCTTTCCAGAGGGGAAGGGGGGTGTTAAGTCACTGATTACTCAGCACTATATGATTTTCTCTTCCAAGTGAAAGTCAAGGCCGAGGGAAACAATGGCTTTGTGGGGTCTTCGTCTAAAACGATGCTTAAGGCTTCAAATGGTGTCTCTTGCTATCTCTGTTCGGAATTGATGCTTCGGGGGTTTCTAGTATGGAGCGTTATATTGGGGGTAGGGACCTTTTTTATGGCCGTCTGAGGCTGCCTGAGAAAAAGCTGAAATAAGAAAAAGGCGCCATTCGAAGAAAAGGATATATTGGGATTCTTAAGTAACTTGAGAAACGAAAGCAAAACATTTTTCTTTCTTTTCTTCTTTCGTTCTTATTATGCTTCCCGCCACTTTTTATGCAATGGATATCCCCGTGGCTTTTTCAACCAATTAGGTTATTTTAGCAATCTGTGATATTTTCTCTCAAAGGAACAAAAATGAATCTATCGTTATATATCATTCTTGAATCAACAGTGACAAAAATCTTTTCGAGGTAAGTTTGATATTTTAAATCATGTGTTTGTTAAACTTTTGCTGTGTTAATCACTTTAAAAAATACAAATTTGAAATATAATTATTATAAATTGAATATATTTTTGTTTATCTAAGTTTAAATTCCTAAAGGTACAAAAAGTATACAGGTTAAATTTAAAATGTACTGGATATTTCATTTCATTAGAAATATATTGCAAAAAAGCTTTCCTAACATTTTCTTGTAGACTGTTGTTAATTTTTAAATTGATATCAGCTTAAAATTTCAAAAAACAATCAGCATATAACGTATTAGAGTTACAATCCGCATTAAAAATTACCTATGTAGATACAATCTTTTATGTGATTTGGCTCGAATTTTAAGCCAGAAAATGTCTTACATTCTGGATGCACTCATAGTCCACTTTTATGGGTCTTTTTCGCTGATATTCCTCACATTTTTTAATGCTCTCACCAGGGCCGGACTGGACCCCTTAAAAGGGCGCAGACCTTGGAACTTCAGAGGGGCGCACGATATATTCATGAGCCCATTGTAGATGCATACAATGTGGGGGGAGGGGGGGAGGAATATGTTGTCATTCAAGAAGATGTTCGAAATTTTATCTTACATTGTTCTTTTCGTAAGGTGAATAGTTAGCGAAGGTGTCCTTCATAAAAGATGTTTTTTTTTTAATTCAAGACCTAATGTGATTTTCATAGCAATATAAATGCATTTATTAACTCATAGAATTTTATGCATATTTAAAGAATACCCCAGCTTTAGTTGCGTCATACTTCAAATCATTAAGAACAAAAAAAATTTGCAGTACAAATAAATTTCATAGTATGACATAAACTGAGAATTATGGAAATTCAAACCCTAATATGACGTGGCAGTTGGCTATTTACAAATTATTAACAGTTTTATTTAATGTTTTCTAACATTCAAAATAAAAAATAAACAATGAAATTGCATCAATGTATATGATGGAAATACTAAAAAAATTTCAACATTATTCACAGATCGAAATAGCAACGAAGTAATGAACAGGGCCGTCGACAGGTTTCATGGGCCCCTATGCAACTTTTTGTCGGTCCCCCTCCCACAAACCTTTACTTAAACTTCCTACTATTATTTTCATAGTATAAATAGCGTAAATTTTATCAAAGGATAAACTGAAATTTTATATGTTAAACTGAAAGTTTCCGTAAAGACAAGGAAGAAAAGGTTTGCGATTCTTTTTTTTAACGGAGTTTGCAACTTTTAGGGCCGAAGCTGCAACCAAAGATTCGGTAGCTGGACGTAGCATAACATATACACGCCTTGAATTTTCGGAGTGCAGGCGGAGCCTTTGCCCCCCCCCCCCCCCTAGATTTTTCGTAAGAGAAAAATTCGCTCTTATTTTTCCGATAAATTGTAGATACAATTCATTCAACATTTTAAAAAACTTTTGTGTGTCTTTTTCGCAGATAAGTGATAACAGCCCCCGTGTTTTTCTCGTTCTTTAATAATCTCGCTGTTTTCTTTTCTTTTAGATCGATCTAATAGCTGGATGGATATAAGAATGTTGCAATGACCTCTTTTTAAATGAGGTGTAAAGTAGACTAGTCCCAATTTCAGGGGGTCCGGGGGAAATTTTGAAAAATACATACAAAATTCGGCATTTTGAAGCCTTATATGAAGTAATTAGACGGAAAAATATAAGAAAAAAAGAGGCAAACAAAGACCCTCCAAAAGACTAGAAATAAGAGCAAGAGAGAAGAGAGAACGGAGAAAAAATACTGTATCTGAAAAATTGCTGAAATATAGGTATATTTCACAAAGCTATTTTTGGAGAGAAAACCAACAATTTCATGTGATCTTATGGTTAAGAATACTTCCTTTGACCCTAGTGATGGAACTTGAAATCCAATATGGGAAGAACTTTTTCCAAAAAAAAAAAAGAGTAAAAAGGCAAAGGGGGAAAAAAAGTCTTGCAAAACACACTCATTAAAAGTTATAAAAACATAGTTAAAGCAAAAAATAGCAAACAATGATATAAATTAAAATTGTAGCTAAAAATGATAACAAAAAGCAACAACCAAAACATGAATTGTCTCTTTATTTTTTGCAGAAAGCGGCAGAAAAAAATCTGTAAAATTATTCCTTACTTTTGAAATTTAATGAATTATTGAAAACGTTTTGTAGTCACAAAAAATACATTTGAAAAATAATACATATGATCATTTAACCAAAATTAAATAATTTAGAAGTTTTGTTGATCCAGAAGATGAGTCATGTTTTAAATATTCGCTATTGATACCAATGATATAATGATCTTAAATTGACCCACAAAAGTTGTGCATGAAATAAGTGTTCCACCAATTACTTTAATCTCTCTGCTCAATACTAAGAGGTCACTCGTTCTCACCGTTGTCACAGACGGCAAAAAAATGTCTTTTTTTCGGGGGGGGGGGGGGAATTCTCAATTTATCAAATAAAATTTCGAGTTTGTTTAAATGAAAAAATACAAGCATGCACACATCCCTACATCCCATAAAAAGAAACATTGGGCATCTTTCATTTATTTTTTTAATTGCAAGATTGCAATACTCAAACTTTTGCCGAATCGTCAGGTAAAATTTGGGATTTTTTTTGGAAACTCCTAGTGATTTCCTATCGGAGTACCTCTGACGCTTCTGGGTGATTCTCCAAAAACCTGGCATTTTCAACTCATAAACTCTATAAAAATAAAAATGCTTAAAAAAATCTAAAAAAAATCATACTTACTCTTTGTTAGGAGCTTATTAAGAGAAAAATAGAGGGAACTCACTTTAAGAGTGCCAGATTACCAGTGCTTTAAAAGTAATGCTAGAGTGGCATTTTTTTTTTTGTTTTTGCGCCAGGAGAGGGACATTTTTTTTTGCGCCAGGAGAGGGACATTTTAATCAAAAAAGGCTGATATTTCTACCCGGAATTATATAGAATGTAAATAATGGTATTTTTCTCTTTTATCCTCTTAACTCAATTACACACTGCAGGCAGAATTATTCTTTTTATTTTATTTAGAACAGAAATGTTGGCCAGGAGAGGGGCATCGAAAATGTTACATACCTCATTTTGAACTAAGGAATAATAATACGAACAGCAGACACATTCTATAGACAAAATACTCTATGAGTCCAAAGAAGTGATGAGAATAAACAGTGTTATAGTACTGCAGATTCAAAATTCCTTCTTTTTGCCTTTAATAATTGAACCAATTTGTAGGCCAGGAGAGGGACATGCAATCTGGGGACAAACTTCAAAATGATGTACCTGATTATATAATCATTTAAATAAGGTAAAACAACACTATATTACTCTCATAACTATACATAATTCAACACTACAAGTGAAATTTGTGCAATGTTCACGTAAAATTTTAAAATAATTTATTTACATTTTAGAAACAGGGTGGGACACGCAAAAAAGGTGACTTTTTGGCTGTTCGAAAATTTTTGTAGAAAAAAATAAATGAAAACTTGCTTTAATATGAATTGAATAACATCAGAATAAGTATTTCTAACAATTAAAAAAATAAAAAAAACTTTCTAGGTCAAATAATTTTTGTGCTGTCCTACGGGGACATCATATTGTTCGGATTTTGGAGAATCACCCTTCTACGTAATACTTTGAAAGAATTTTAATGAAACCGATTTTTAAATAATTTTCTGGAAAACTTGACGAATCAATATTTTTTCTTTCCCTGTAAGCCAACTCCTCTATCTGTCTTGCCCGTAACACGGCAGCCGAGAGCCAAGGCGAGCGGTCCCCTTGTCACTTCGGTCGCCAGGACATATTTGCCCTCTAAGAATAGTGTAGTTTATACAACTGTTTCCGAACACACACACACGAAGAAAAATGCATATGGTATCAATTTCAATTTACATTATTATTTTTTGTTAACAAAATATAATATCAAAATACAAGCAAAACTTACCGGAAAGATATGTTTGTGAACTCAACAGAGGACTTTTATGTACGCATAAAGATAAATATAAGTGTTCCTGGTGATATTACATGTTACTGGTTATAGTAATCTGAAAAATAATCCCAGGAAATGAACCCGAAGACGGCTGGATCAAAAGTGATCGTCTATTTCCAGGACAATTGGCCAGTGATCAAAAGTTCTGCTTCCTTTTTAAAAGGCATGGGAATAGTAAGACGAGTTTTGTTGTTCAGTTGTCTGTGATAAATGACTGCAATAAAAAGCCTGTTTACGGAAATGTGGTAGCACAAACCTTGGATCAGCATGACAAATTTACATAGCCGCCTGCTCTATAGGTACCGACTTGGGTCTATTCAGGGGGAACTACATCAAAGGTAATCAATTGACAGACCAGCAGGGATGTGGGATTATCACCCCTGGAACTTACACAGTGGTTCTGTGATTGACCTCCCACAAAGTTCTCGGAAGAGAGCTCATAAAGGGACAATAGCGGTTTCTTGCCGTAAGATAAAGCCGACCGAATGTTACTTGCGCCTAGAGAGGAGGAATAGCTTATGATGGTTTTATCAGTAGCAAAGCAAACATATATTAAAAAAAGCTGAAATTGACGATTTTTTTAAAATTAAAATATCTTATACAACTTTTTAAGGCATGAAAAATTATGAAAATTTTGAAAACACAGTTAAATAATTATTTCTTAGCGCAGGAAAAAAAATGTGCGGTGATATTCGGAACGATAATGCTAAATTTTGTGCCTCTTTAGCGTGGCAAAAGAAAAAGAAGTTTTAGATACAATCTCCCATACAAATATCCTAGCTGCTTTAATGAATATTTTTAAAACACATAAATCCTTGTTTCTTAACTTCGGAAAAACAAATCTGTCATAATACTTAGAACGATAAGGCTGAATTGAGCGCTCTTTAGCAAGGCTCCCACATGCGGTGTAAGAGTTGCACGACAGCTTACGACTGGCCTGGGAGGGGGGGGGGGGTCATATCACAAATGTGACAATTGCGAGGGGCCCCCACGACATAGGGGCCCTGAAAGGAATGTTCATTAATTGCTTACTGTAAGAGCAATAGACAAAAGGGCTCCATAATTCCTAAATCCACCAATCCACCACTGTACTACAATGGCTTCAAAAGGACAAAAAAAGGGCATATAATATTGCATTTATAATACATTTGATTTATCATATTAATATCCATTCTCGTGGGTTTTTTCAACATTTAAAACTATCTTCAGATACATCCATGGGCATTTCGAAAGTAGATTGTAGTTGCTACTTTTTGAAAGAAAATAGTTGCAGCAGTAGTTAACTACATTTTTAATGAAGTAATTGTAGTTAACTACAAAAAAAATCTGACTACTGATTGAGTATAATTTAAAATGAAGCAATTTTTTTTAAATTTCAAATGTCTGCATAAACATTAATTAGTTGATAGAGGGTGGAGAGTTGTAGGGACAAGAGGGCCCATTACAATATCTGGTCCTGGGGTTCATGGATTGATGTGGGGGGCCCTGATACTAAGTAAGCTCGTCTCCCCCAAAAGAGAACGGATATATCAGTCACATACTCATAATAGAGAATAGAAATCAATGAAACAGTACACTGCATTGTGAGAAATGCCTTTAAATTTTCATTGGATACGCAACTTCGCAATCTCGTCTTAATTAATTTTAGCTTTGAAAAAGCCCTTTTACAGCTTACTAGCGAAAGAGGTATAGTAAGTATATACCTGAAAACTTGACTAAGCCCTGTATATAGTATGCAGTTCTTATTATAATCATATAATCATACAGTACTTTGTACACACATGAAGGACATGTCTTGCACGGCTGTTTTTCTTGGCACATTTGATTTGTAGTAGCACTAGCAATTAAATCTTCAAAAATTGTTAGCATATAGCAGTACAGTGCCCGCCGCTTATTAAAATCACATTTGTGCCGAGGATCTTTGATTTCATTAAGCGGCTGATTTTATTAAACGGCATACATAAAATTACAAAAAGAAAAGTTTTTAACCCATTAATGCCTAGCGTCCCTTTTTAGGGACGGTCCAAAAAAGGGTCTGAATTTCTCCAAAATGAACATTTCAACCAAATAATAGTGTTCAGTTAGTACCTTGGTATTGTTTCAATTCGTTATTAACATATTGCAGCACATAACCATTGTAAAGTGTGTTCTGTAGCAGTTTTAATATGATCTTTATCAAAAATGACATAGTTCACAATCTCAAGGAAAAAAGTTTTCAAAGCTATTCCCAGCTTCCCAGTTTATGTTAATTGCTGATTTTATTTCTGCTTATAAAACGTCTTTTAAAATATTATATCGTAGGCAGAAAAAAATTTTAGTAAAAAAAGTATGTACCCTCTGGGGTCTATTGTAACTTTTAAGGGACGATTTTTCTTTCCTTAATAAAAAATTTATTTTTTACATAATATTATTTCTATTATTTTTCCTGTCCATAAAACACGGTTTGTAACCAGTATACAAAATAGCTTTGAAAAAAAAAATGTCAGGCATTAATGAGTTAAAGTTTTCACGACATAAAAAATAAATTAATTACTATTATCAATATTTTACATTCAGTTAATAAAAACATAGTTCGAATTGAACTTAAATATAAAAAAAAACATTTTTAAAAGTACACAAGGGTTTTAAAATATTGACTCATTGTTGTTGATAAACAGAATAATGAAAGAAAAAATCATTTTTAAATCTTGACGTTTAGGCATGTTTTTCTGGCGAACGATTTATACTCAAACTGAATGATATGAACTGTCAACCTCCGTTTTCTTGAAGAGAAAGAAAATTCTGGTTTTATTCAGCCAAGAAAAGGCGTGTTTTCTCCCCCCGCCCCCTGTTTTTAACACACCCTCCAAAAACTTGATTTCATAAAACGGCGCTCATGATTTTATTAAAGGATGGTTTTAACATGTTTTGATATGGTAATGATTCTGTTCTTCCAGATTTAATTTCATAAAGCGGCTGATTTTATAATCCAGTGATTTTATTAGTGGCGGTTACTGTAATTTTAAAAAATCTTCCTAT
This sequence comes from Uloborus plumipes, assembly GCA_038373865.1. Taxonomy (NCBI): domain Eukaryota; kingdom Metazoa; phylum Arthropoda; class Arachnida; order Araneae; family Uloboridae; genus Uloborus; species Uloborus plumipes. Next base: position 66,100 of record JAXGGA010006354.1, read on the forward strand.
TGATCTGGGGGGAGGGGGGGAGAGGAGTTCGTTTTTCAGAAAAAAAAAGACATATTTGTCACGATAACATGAATTTCAGGAGAAGAAATGTTCTAACAAGAGCTACAATTAGGCTGCAGGGCGCTGTAAGCAGTCAGAAGGGCGCAATAAACACACAACGGGACGCTGCAAAATATTAACTATTACTCGTACGAGGTGTTTGTCCCTGACTTTAGACAGAACGAATTCTTCGTTTCTTGTCTATGTTTCAAAATATCTTTTTAAGTTTTTTTTGAAATTCACTGTCGCAAAAACGGACCCTAAATGAAATTGTTAGCACACAGCAGCAATTTAAAAAAAATCTCCTTATAAACCTGGGGAAAAAAAGAGGAGGGCGTTTTTCAGAGGAAAAAAACACATATTTGTCGCAATAACATGAATTTCATGAGAAGCAGTATTCTAACAAGAGCAACAATAAGGCTGCAGGGCGCTGTTAACAGTTAGAAGGGCGCAATAAACACACAAGGGGCGCTACAAAATATTAACTATTACTTGTACGAGGTGTTTGTCCCGCCTGACTTTAGACAGAACGAATTCTTAGTTTTTTGTCTGTGTTTCAAAAGATCTTTTGAAGTTTTTTCAAAATTCACTGTCGCAAAAACGGACCCTACATGAAATTGTCAGCATACAGCAGTAATTTTTAAAAAATCTTCTTATTGACCTGGAGGGGAAAAAAGGAGTTCGTTTTCCAGAAAAAAAAAGACATATTTGTCACGATAACATGAATTTCACGAGAAGTATTCTAACAAGAGCTACAATTAGGCTCCAGGGCGCTGTAAGCAGTCAGAAGGGCCGCCATAAAGACACAACGGGACGCTACAAAATATTAAATATTACTCGTACGAGGTGTTTGTCCCTGACTTTAGACAGAACGAATTCTTAGTTTTTTGTCTGTTTCAAAATATCTTTTGAAGTTTTTTCGACCCTGTTTTTCCCTGACTTTAGACAGAACGAATTCTTAATTTTTTGTCTGTGTTTCAAAAGATCTTTTGAAATTTTTTCAAAAATTTACTGTTGCAAAAACGGACCCTGCACGAAATTGTTAGCATACAGCAGTAATTAAAAAAAAAATCTTATTGACCTGGAGAGGAAAAAAGGAGTTCGTTTTCCAGAAAAAAAGACATATTTGTCACGATAACATGAATTTCACGAGAAGCATTCTAACAAAAGCTACAATTATGCTGCAGGGCGCTGAAAGCAGTCAGAAGGGTGCCATAAAGACACAACGGTGCGCTACAAAATATTAACTATTATTCGTACGAGGTGTTTGTTCCTGACTTTGGACAGAACGAATTCTTAATTTTTTGTCTGTGTTTCAAAAGATCTTTTGAAATTTTTTCAAAAATTTACTGTCGCAAAAACAGACCCTGCATGAAATTGTTAGCATACAGCAGTAATTAAAAAAAAATCTTCTTATTGACCTGGAGGAGAAAAAAGGAGTTCGTTTTCCAGAAAAAAAGACATATTTGTCACGATAACATGAATTTCATGAGAAGTATTCTAACAAGAGCTATAATTAGGCTGCAGGGCGCTGTAAGCAGTCAGAAGGGCGCCATAAAGACTCAACGGGGCGCTACAAAATATTAACTATTATTCGTACGAGGTGTTTGTTCCTGACTTTGGACAGAACGAATTCTTAATTTTTTGTCTGTGTTTCAAAAGATCTTTTGAAATTTTTTCAAAAATTTACTGTCGCAAAAACAGACCCTGCATGAAATTGTCAGCATACAGCAGTAATTAAAAAAAATCTTCTTATTGACCTGGAGGAGAAAAAAGGAGTTCGTTTTCCAGAAAAAAAAGACATATTTGTCACGATAACATGAATTTCATGAGAAGTATTCTAACAAGAGCTATAATTAGGCTGCAGGGCGCTGTAAGCAGTCAGAAGGGCGCCATAAAGACTCAACGGGGCGCTACAATATATTAACTATTACTCGTACGAGGTGTTTGTTCCTGACTTTGGACAGAACGAATTCTTAATTTTTTGTCTGTGTTTCAAAATATCTTTTGAAGTTTTTTCAAAATTCACTGTCGCAAAAACGGACCCTACATGAAATTGTTAGCACACAGCAGCAATTAAAAAAATCTTCTTATTGACCTGGAGGGAAAAAAAGAGGAGGGCGTGTTTCAGAAGAAGAAAAAAAAAACATATTTGTCATAATAACATGAATTTCATGAGAAGAAGTATGCTAACAAGAGCAACAATAAGGCTGCAGGGCGCTGTTAACAGTCAGAAGGGCGTAATAGACACACAACAAGGCGCTGAAAATTAGCTATATTACTGGTCTGTGGCGTTTGTTCCTGGCTTTAGACTAAACGAACTAGCTTAGTTTTTTCCCCCATGTGTCAAAATCTCTTTTTAAGTCTTTTCAAAATTCGATTCGCAAAAATGCTTGAAACTTAGCTTGGCACACAGCAGTTTTTAAAAATCCTTAAAAACGGGTAGGGTGGGGGGCTTTAATTAAAATCACTGCAAAAAACGGTAATGAAATCAATAACCGATTATATACTCTGAAACAACAACCGGAAGCAGTGGTTTAATATTCTTTATCTACCGCCCTCCTCTCCCCAAATCATCACAGCAAAAATTCCCGGAAGTAATGTTCGAGATTTATGCCTCAGACAACACTGGGGCTGGATATTCGTCGAGACTGATTGTGGACATTGCGGTCAAGAGATTTTGACCATCAAATGACCTTTTAGTGTAAGCAGTAGCGACAGTGGGGACAATGAAGAGGGGACGAAAACGCGCCTTGAAAAGAATCTCACGTCGGCAAGATAATCCCAGGGTCCCCAGCCTTACTGGAGTACTGAAGAAATTCGTAGCATCAGGAATGGAGACTGAGAAAAAGGAAAAGAACTGCAGACACAGGAACAAGGGAAAAATTTTTTTGAAAAGGTTTTTTTTTTCTGCATAAAAAAGGTGATGCCTAAAAAAAAAAGGTAATTTTTTCTACTGAGGGCGCACCGGCCCGGCGGCCGCTTGCCCGGCGGGCCAGTCCGGCCCTGGCTCTCACTGTTTTTTTCTTCATTTTTTGGATTAATCTTATAGTTGGATCTGTATCAGAAAAGTAATGCAATAATCTGCTTGCTTTGTGGCAGGCCCGTCATTTGGGGGGGGGGGGGGGCAGGGGGGTCAATTACCCCCCTAACTTTGAGAAATCAATGTATTTACATGTAAGTGGGCGTGTTTTTTGTGTTTTCCGATGAAATTGCATTGTGTTTAGACCCTTTGCCCCCCCCCCCGGAAAAAACTTGAAATGATGACTGCTTTGCGGTGTAAACTATACTAAATTTCAGCGGGACCGAGGGATTTCCCACCGGGAGAAATTTTGAAAAACGCTATTCGACATTTTGAAGCCTTTTATGAAGTAATTGAGTAAACAATAATAGGAAGAAAGAAGAGTCAAATAAAAACCCCTTAAAAGTGATATATTTCATAAAAAAGTCTTTTCGATCGACAAAAAAAAAAAAAAAAGCAACAGAAAAAATTAGTTAAAATAAAATGCTTGCTCAACTTTGAATTATCTTCCAGAAATAAGTCATAATACAATGACAAAATTTGTAGGAATTCAAAAGTAAGCTTCAAGAAATTTACCGGAAACAATTGTAAATAATAGCATAGGTAAGTTTGTCGTAGCATGAAAGTAAAAAGTTTGCAAATCAAGTATGAGACAAGAATTATGTATTCAGATTATCTACAGAAACAACATAGTAAAAACATATTTTAGACATAAATAAATGATTTATTTTGTTATATTATATGCACTATAAGATTTTTTTTAGCAATTATCTTGCATTTGGCACGGTTTTTTTATATATGATTATGACTGACAAATCCTTGAAAGAAATTAGTATTTTCAAGTTAAAGTTATTTTCTAGTGCAGTAAGCAGTTACGTAGAATTTTAAAATTTATACCACAAAAAGGACCATATAAAATAGTTGTGATTACGCCCACCGTTTGATGATTCCATACTTTTTTTAAACAGAACCTTTTATCCGGGAACCAAAATACCGGGAAACCAGAAAACCGGCAACATTTTGTCCATTTATCCGCTACTTTTTAAAATACGCATTTTCGGTTTCTTTGTAAATACCATATAAGTGGCATATAGCTCAGAAATCTTTAATATTGTAATATCAATAAGCACTTCTGGATCGTTTTCTCCTCAGATTTTAAGATGCATTTCTATTTATTATGATAACTTCGGTTTTATAAACACTTGGCAAATATCGCTTTGTAGCGATCCAGAAAACCGGAAAATTCAGTTATCCGGGATAGCTGTGGTCCCGAACATCCCGGATAATTGGTTCTCTACTGTATTGTTTTAGTAACGCAACAAACATGGAAAAGCTTAAGATAAAATACAGTGCAGCCAGGAAAATGGGCA